>CAADRB010000012.1:468860-503357 GCA_900708905.1 Hymenolepis diminuta
CACTTTTCGATCATTCAAAACGATTTTGTGGATTTTTTAAATGTTTTCTGGTGTCACCGCCTCATTTGGACGTCCATTGCGTTCTGCATCATCGGCGTCTCTACGACCACGTTTGAAGTCAGCAAACCAACGTTTTATTGTTGTGTCTGATGGAGCGGAGTCCCCATAACACTTTTCAAGCCATTGCTTCACTTGAACGGTATTTTTTCCCATCAAGAAGCAGTGTAAAATGAAAAAACGAAATTGTTTTTGATCCATTGTTTTGAAAATAACAAAAGTAGCTTCACTCTTAGCACAATAACTCACAAACTAATGAATAGAATATCATGAAATTTTAACAGGTGTCTTTTGAAGGTTAGTATTAACTGAAAAAAAGGTGACTGCAATAAAACTAGCGCCATCTATGTGTTAGGCCCGGGACTTTTCAGCCCATGTGTTAGACCAGAAGTGTTCTCTCTGGGTCTTTCGTACGTATTTCATAATGCTTTACAGGAACTAAAAAAAGCCCCAGAAGACGCCTGAAGGAATACCTCTTGATTAGATCATATCTTATCATATTGTGTTAAGTTAGAGTGGTGAGAGACAAATACTAATGCCAGAGGAAGAGGCCAGGCCAAGAGTTCAATAGATCCATAATCAAGGTGTCTGAGTATCACAGGTAGGATTAAGGCAAGACGAAACCTATGCACATTTTACTCAGACATTCTCTCTGTGAGTCATGCACAGTATGAAGGCTCCTAAAGCGCACATGAAACATAAGTAAATAGAGGATTTGGACAATTTCTTAAATACTGCCCTTTCACACATCCTGGCGTCATTTTTATTTTGCTTCTAGTCATTGAGATATGCTAGCACCCAAATGAATTCTCGGCTATGTGGTGACCTTGGAACAAGTTCGCAATTATCTATTCACCTAATCCGTTTTTCGATTTAGCTCAATTATTCAACTTGGCTTTTCCTTATTCTACTCATACACTTTCACCCCGTTCGCCATCTTTTCTCCTAATGTAAGTACTCAATCGTAGTTCCTTTCTCTCTTGCTGTTTGTAAAATCCACGCAAGGACAATGGTCTAGCTAGATTTCCTTATCATACGCATGCTACCCAAAAACCGTAGACACTTTAATTGTCACCGTTATGTAAGATCACAGATAAATCATCATACTACATTCTCCTAAACTATATTCACAATATTGCTATTAATTTCCCACATTCGGATTCTAACCAAAAACATGAAAATATTGATATTCTGCATCCTATTACAACTTCCCATTTCATGCATACAGCTGTAATTCTGTCAAACTTGGTAAAAGTTCAACAAGCTATTGGGATGGGAAAATCCGGAGGGAATAAACCTATCGCATATGACGAAAATTTTACAAACAGTTCGGACTGACTTTTGGTCCTCCTCCTTTTCCATTGATAACATGGACCAACCTAGTAACAAGTGAGATTTCATGGTTGATCTCTAAAGACTGAACCTAATGATATCATTCCATGTAAATCCTAACCCTACCTTAATTCATTTAACATCCTCCCACAATAAAGCCCGAACGTGTAAGACTTGATGATATTATAAAAAAAATTTTGAGAAAAAATGGAACAGGAATTTTATACAACTTAATTTCTAAAGTGAAAAAGAGGAAAGGCTAAATTAAGTCGAGCCGCAGTTGGATTCATTTTCGCTCCAGTGTTTTGACACGCATTAACAAAAAAAACAACTACAGCTTTTCCCGAAAATAATTTCCCTACGTATATTATCGCCCTTCTTGTTTATAAAAGTAGTAATAGGAAGAGGAACCGAATCGATTATGACTGTTCTCATTTGAGACCCAAGTCCCATTTCCCAGAACAAGCACCGGACAGAAGTGAGAAGGGAGTTTATTTGTTCTACAAGTCAAAAGACTTCAGAACACAAAGAAGAAACCAAGAGGCAGCAATTGAAAGAAACGAGATTGACTCGGGGAATAAGACACCACAGAGAGGTAAGGGATTAAGAAGGCGAATACTTCGAGAGAAAGTGGGGGAAGAGGGTGAATGGACGAATGGCAGACTAAGAGATAGAGTGGAGTAACTATGGAATTTTCGTTTAATAATCCGGTATCATCTTCAAATTTGACAGCTGAGGGTTGTTGTCTTGAAAAGGCACATATGGTGAGCAGAAAATGAGAATGCAGAGAGGTGCTTGAAATGACGAAATCACAGACTTGTAGGTGTCTTTCGGAGATAATACACACCTAAGAGACGGAGAGATCGATTGCGCTGAGGAAGAGAGGAACTGAAAATCAGATTGAAGAAAAGGATGGGGAAACGAGGTGGGGATACAAGTTCAAACAAACAGGCAGCTCAGATAAACAAGACAAACTATCACGGGAAGAAAAGGGGGATTCAGAGAGAAAGAGGGCAGTAATCACATTCGACACTCGTCGGCTAAACGGCAAATCTAAAACGTAACAGCAAATTTAGTTAAGTAGCTGCATCGATAACGCATTAGAATCACTTGATAAACGACCTTCCCTATTTAATAATTTTTACTAACGTATTTGCTCTAATCGATAATGAATTCCATGTAGTTGACTCATACATTTATGAGTGAATGAAAGGCACAGATAGTGTTCAAGGCCAGCCATCACTACCATTACCAATCGAATTACAGAAATTCCTGTAATTTGGTTCACGTACACTGATATTCCCTGGTTTTGAAAATAACAAATAAGTAATCGTCATTATCCTTAAATCCGGATGGGTCAATATGACTAAGAGAATAAGCGATGTAAAAGTCATCTCAGTCCACATAATTGCGGCAATATTGTAGAGAAATAACACGTTGTATTTAGAGGTGAGCCAGTATAATGACCAATCAAGTTAAAAGTCACGAGATCAATGCTTATCGAGACACACCCAGTAACGTGGATGGTCGCCTCGCTGGTCAATAAGAGAGTAAAATATCAGATTCTCGTGAGGCTTCAGAATGCTATCTATGCTCAGTTCAAGAGTCGTGAGTACGTCTTGGAAAATTTTTTACTTACATACAGAGATTTGCAATTCATAATTACATTGCTTACAATTAAACCTAAGATGAGAAAAGTAGGATTTCTTGCAGCATAAACCAGAGCCTAACTCCGTAAAAATAAAATCACTATTAGTCAGATATCTACCTAGGTTGAATGCAGCGCGTAAATGTGATAGACACAATGGGCTATTTTTAGAAATAGCATTTATATCACGCACAAACGGAGCGTGGTGTAGTAAGTTGATTGCAAATCCGCATCTTGCGGAGACAGTGCCTCAATGTCCCTCTCACTCGCATTGCGAATCTAGTATTAAATCATTTCTTCGTTAACCATTTAAAGCACTGAGCGAAATAAAACTGGCACAGAAATACCACATCTTTTAATTTCCCTGGATTTCTGCAAATAAGTAAATTTAGTATCCACCGGGATGTTAAAATGAAGATAATTTATTGCTTAAGTATCCCTACGGCTCAAACCTAGGTAGAATGAGAGAGATCAAGGTGTAGTGACAAATTAATCTTTTCAAAAAATTCGCTACATAAACTGATGCTTATCTGCTAAAGCTATGATCACCGTCTGATCAATTGTTCACATCAAAGTAAACAAGGATAAAGTAGGCTTATTTCTAATTGACGATAGGAATGACAAGCGGGAATAAATTCAACCAGCGATATGCATACTGTTTATTTGTTATTTGCTAGCTTGCTTCTTAACAAATGCCAAGTAGCAGAGCTAAGTACTCCCGCCTCAAATAATATGACCATATGCCAATTTCTCAACCATAAGCGTCATAATACGCTTTGCCATATCAATGGTCACATTTTAATGTTGTCTCAAAAAAATTGTTTTCCATGCGTACCTCACTCTTCCACAAAATGCTCTATACTTTACAATACTATTCTGAAAGATTAAGTTAAAGAGAATTATTCAAATAGAACATAGAGTAGATAGAAATTGCATATAACCATTTATAAATTATCCGGATTACGATAAACCCCTACATTAATCACAACAATATGCATAAATAAAATCCCCCAACAGACATAAGCTATAATATCAGACAGACATCTCGAATAAAATGCTAATTTTAGAAATTATATATTTCTTTCTCGTAACCTAATTGCCACGAAATTGATTGATAACTCAACTCTTCAAAAGACTTAAGTAAAAGAGTGTCTCCTTTGTTAAGGATTTTCCAATAAACCATTTCTGTACAGTAATTATTTCATAAACTAAATGATTACAGGGGAGTTGTAAGCCTTTTAAAGATGAGTTCTACAGTCACCACGTATATATTATGATTTCTGATGCGGAATGTCTGTTGACGCATATATTCATTGATTTCCCTTTGCTCTGTGTGTATCACTCATCAATGAAATTTAAAGATAGGTAGAAAGTCACTTTTAGTATAAAACCCATCATATAACCTCATTCAAACCTACATATATCATTGGTAAGGTAAAATTAATTGTGCATGACAAAACTTATTCAACTCTCGCTTATGAAAGAAAAGAAGAGAAACTCACTAGTTGTTGTGAATGATTTGAAGCATTTCCTCCCCCTTCGAAGCGGGCAAAATTTCGTTTGTGTCTCGAAGATGTGTCACAGCTCGATTCTCCGCCGACTCCACTTGAATGTGACGCAGCAGACGATTTGGGACGTTCTAGAATAGGAGATTAAGGGTGAAAAACAGGAAAGAGCAACATGACGCAATATTTCAATGAGCCCATCTTGGAAGGTATTCTGACGCTGCACCAACGAGATACTAGTCTTTTTAGATCCTTATATAATGAATGATTCTTCTAATCATTGTGTGAGTCTAGAGTTTAATTCATTATATTCTTGGCAATGTCTCGAAATGATAAAATACTAGTACCCTCTCCTAAATTTAGGACGTCCTATGTATTAAGATGGAGGGTTGGCATCTCAGGTTTTACGCTTAGCAGCTTAGTACTATGGGGGACCCAGTTAGCAGCAGGAAACGCTTTTCGTATGTCGCGACAAATATCTCACTGACTGTACGTTACCGCTGCGCCATAGCCGCACAACAAAGAGTTGTTTAAGGAATGTTGAAACATCGTCAATTACCAAAGTGGAGGTAAAAGCTACTGACGTAGTCCAATGAACTAAGTAACTCTAGACATTGCGTGACTGTAATGAAGGGACATAAGGTTCTAATCAGTTAATAAAGCATAGCTTGCGTCTGTCACATAGTAAGCCTTGCCATTTCTACTTAATTAAGAGGTGAAACAGTAACTAGATTTGCAAAAGCTAGCTAACCATACTATCTAATCAAATTGATAAGTTCAAACTAATGCGAAGGCCATCTTATAAATTAGAAATGACTACTAAGAATCTACTAACGCTTCAATAAACTATCAGTAAAACCTGACTAGTTTAAATGTGCATGATATTTTTCCATTTAGATTTTTTGTTCTTTCGCATTGATTGCCGAAATAAGTCATTCCACTGGAGCTTAAAACTGCCAGTCCATTATGCTGCTAATCTGTAATTCATTGGAGCTCATAGATTGATCAACTACCCCTACACTACAACTCAAGTTAAAGATGACTGAGTGAGGTGGAGAGAACGGTCACTGACCTTGGCATAGATCCACCGCACACTGAAGGCACCACGCCATCGACTGTCCTGCCAAATATCTAGCTGCTTAGCCTTGTCCACTGGACTAGTCATTTCGGCCACACCACAGAAACAGCCCGACGTGTTCACTGAGAAAAAGAGCAACACGCGACCACGCTCTGGCAACGTCTGTGACGGTGAGTTTGAACCTTCGTTGGTAGCGGAATCAGAGCCTTCAGTTGACTGCTGAAATATGTAAGAAATTTGTCTAACATAAAAGAGCGAGTCCAGTACTAATGGATCGGAGTAATATATACTAGCACTTCAAAAGAAACTTGTCTTGTATCAGATAAACGCAGAAGAGATTGTTTCGGAAAATTATTCCTGACATCCAGAAATCTGGATTCTGGACATAGGATAAGGCTTTGACCTTGATAAGGGGTTCGCGTCAACTTACATGATTGTAACGTGCAATTATGTTAAAATGAGATCTAGTCAAAACATGCTTTATGAATTAAAGCATGCCATATTGAACAAGAAGATTGATGGTTAAATATACTTCCTATTACAGTCAAAAGGAAATGAACAGTTGCTCAGAAGAAAACACTTGCCGAGTATGCTACTGTTCAAGAAAGATTACTCTGTAACAAAATATCAGAAAACAAGTTCTTTATTTGGACAATATAGAATAGGATAGAAAAGATTAAACCATGAAGAAAAAATTTGTATGCGATCATATAAATGTGCATTTTATCGATATTAAACAAATCGGAACAAGAGAATGCAACATATTCAATGAATGAAAATGTCCCGAAAATAAAGCGGCTACATTTAAAATAAAAGAAATAAGAGCATGTTATAAAAAAGAACTAGAGCGGTGAACCAAGTTTAGTGACACCAATTTATTTATAATTCGATTAGTTCTAACTTGGAAACGTCCGACCGTAAAATTAACACATCCCATTTGAGCCGTAAATGTCTACTTATAGTAAAACAAATGAGTTACATAATCGCAAAATCTATTTCAGAAAATTTTTCCAGTAGCAATTCTGATAAGACGCTATACATATCGAAATCTCTAAGTCAGAGAAAGCTTGTTCTTTAGTGATCGATATAAATGATTATTCAGATCACTGAATGGAGGATGTTTAAAACCTCTTTCTCTATGCTATTAGTGCATAGAAAAGAAACATTTAAGCACGGAACTGTTATTTCACGAGGGCCGATGGCAAACAAAATTATCTATTTTATATGATTGATATTACTGAATAATTTACGCTTGTGAACTTCAGGATTTGCGATAACAAGGCAAAGGTAATCATTCAAATTCTCCCATTGGCTTATCTTTCCAAAGCTCCAGGGTTTAGCAATGAAACTGCAACTGGATTGAAGAACCAATGCAAGATACATCATTTTTTAAAAATAAATACTGCACAGAACTATATAAATAACAGATAAGAGGGGGCTCCAAAAGACAGGATGAAAATTTTGTGGAGACCTCAAATGAAAAAAAAGTCTTTGATAAATAACATATGCACTATAATTATCTAAAATCAGTTGACCTCACATTCTCCCAGTTCTAAGAGTCTTGAACTTTCCGAAACTAAATGGTGAACACAAATCTACTCTGAGTTAAAATTAAAATCCGCCAAAGCGACCACCAAAAAATGTAATTATATATCCCAAAAACCAAATAAAACTCCACCTACAGGCCTCTATATGGGTCAAAATGTGATTTAATCAAGAAAGGGAATCGAAAGGACTTTCGTCATTTTAAACATTCACAATCGATAATTATCAACGAAATAAGGATAATAATATAACATTATCTAAGTAACATGATTAAGTAGTAGAACTATTAAGTAAAAGAGCAATATAAATAACAATAGACAGTAACGATGAAAAATTAAACGGAGCATAATATGTTACTCGAACATGATTTAAGTAGTACTAACCTCAGAGGCATTTTGTGAGGTAGATGAAGGTAGGGCGGCTGAAATCTTGGGAGGGGGTGGTTGTTGCATGGAAAGATAGGCTCGATTGAGACAATCATTGCCAGCCAAAGTTGAACACCAGACACCGTGTTGAATGGAAAGCATGACGTGGCGTGTTGAGTTGGACTTGATCACAAAGTAACGCGTTCGTAGGAAAAGACTTGAGTCCAACTCCTTCGGGTTAATCCTAAATATATAAAAGTAGAGAAACATTCAAAATCACATTGAGGGACGTAACATTAGAGACTAAAGTGCATTTGTGCTGCTGTTTTCATCCATATTCGCTTAGATTTAGGTCTAGGATATAAATTCAGGTTTACTCTTGTGCTTAAGTTTAACAACCCATTTGTAAGATCCTTCTCTTTTTAAAGTTTATTACGGAAATTTAAAGCCCCCGATTTTTGGAATTTAGAAGCAGAATTTCTTCACCTCGACCATTTCGTGAATAATATGAAACATCAGAAAATTAAATTTCGCCAAGGAGTCGATAGTAATATAAAGTTTTTAAAGTATATTGATAAAAACCTCAAACACAATATTTAAGTTTACTGGATTTCGTTTCAAATTCATCCCATAATAGTAATGAAATTCCGATACACGTTTATCCTACAGTTGGTTAATACAAAGTTAATGTTTAATTACATTCTGATTAATACTTCATTTTTACCTATTTTGATTGCCCATTAGCCTACTGTTAGTAATATTGAGTGATATGGATTTGAGCCCATCCAGTACACATCCGGTAATTGAAAACTGATTATGAAACTATTTAACATTCGTACACAGTAATTTTTTAGTTGTGGCTTTTCAATGCGACTTTTACCACTCATCATAGAAATAGTGAAAAACTATTGGAGTCGAAACAATGAGAAGCTTCCATTATGTTCCTCCTCTCTCGAGTAATTTCAAACAGGTATGGTTGGCCATTCTAAGTTCTAAACTACTGATAGGACGAAACAAAACACAAATAAGCTAATCTGCGGACAAACGATTCTACAACAATACGAAGCTGACTCATTGAGGTTGAAGGAATTATGAAAGGCGCAGATGATGCTCAAGATACATTTTGTCATAACCATTTAGGCTGATGATAGGTGTTCCTAAAGATTAGAAAGAGTTATTCCTATTCTCAAGTTTTCTTATCTCATTACTCGTAAATAGAGGACGAAGTGACCCGACTGCCTATCATCGGGGGATAGCGGTCAAATGTGAAAAGGGACACTTATCTCTTAGATAATGACAACTGCCGACTGACATTGTACAACAATCTAAGAAATTGTCCATCGACGAAGTGGAAATTATAAGCGATGTTAGTAACTACACAATTGAATTCAAATGAAAGATTTTATAGCTATTGAGTAGGCAACAGCTTTTAAAGTGCGCAATGAGATATAATTAAACCTAGCGATAAAGTTACTAACGAGGTTGGAATAGAATCATATCAAATAGACGACAAAAGCCAAAGGGATAGAAATTTTTATTCATTTGGAGGCGGACAGATTGAAATAAAAACACTTTTTGGTAGTCTCGTGATTGGTGAGTGATCTTTAATAGCCACCTATGAATAACCAAACAAATAATATGGATTTATTTACAAGCAATATATAAGATATATATAAAAAGAGATAGGAGTTAAGATTCAACATGTAGGACAGATCCCACAACTAATTTCTGGTAAATTTTGAAAATTACACTAGCTAAATCTAAGAATTATCAATCAAAATAAAAATCAGATAGCCAGTATCTAGTTCAACTTAGCATTTAAAATTTGTTTGAATCTGTTTTGGACAGTTTTGAAAGTGAAAGCACATTAGAGTTGGTCTTAATTAGTGAAAGATTTCTTTCTTGACTAAGCACTAATTAAAATCCACCGAGACACGCACTTTGCATTAAAACTAATAGACATATGGATATAGAATGAAGCAGAAGAAAAGTCTTAGAATTTTAAATTATAAAACAGCGATAATTGCAGGAAAATCTACTTTCAATGTGGTCAGTAATCTCCATCAGAAATTAGAGCAACGATAGCCAAAATGAAGATTCGAGAAAAGATTAGCTCAGGAAAAAATAAATAATAAATTGAAATGTACCTGTTTTACACTTTAGACATGGTCACAATCAATCGAGATTCGCAGTAAGCAAGTTGAAAACGTTACTATATCAATTAATTACTTTAGGCGTACCGAAACCAAGAAAATTAGTAGCCAGGCTGAAAATACAAGTTGCATTATGTATCCTGGAACCTTTTCAAAATGTCAAGGAAAATAAATACCTTCCGCCGCAAGCATACGATGGAACGCCTTCGGAATGAAAACTGCACGGATAGATGGACAACTTATTTTTTCCAATATAAAAGGCCATCTCAAAATACCAAGCTCGCAAAAGACATGTATTATTGAGAGAGAACTACCGTAGAACATTTTATTTAAGTTTCTCAGGTAAGGCTAATGATTTGCTAACGCAATGCTTAGATAAGCTGATATTAACGAAACAATAGTCAAGGAGAACAAACGGTAGTTTCGTTCATTAAGACAACAAATCTAAAATCAAAGCCAGCATTCTACTTATTAGACAAATATACAAACCATTTTCAAAACAAAGAAAGACGAGAATAAAGTAGAAAGCCGCATTCTTGCTTATTTTCTGTTATCAAGTTCTTAATCATCAGCAATGCAACAACTAAAATACACCATGAACAAGCTGAAAATCACAATGCATGGTATAATTTATCCTCTATATTAGCAAACAAGAAAATCATCGAAACAATAAAGCCTAAACCGGGAAATAAAAATTAACTTTAAACTAAGATAAATAATGACCAAAATACGTCATCAGAGGTTGCCGACTAGGAACATCAGTCAAAGGCTGTTCATGAGAAAGTGATACCGATAGAACACCGGCAAACATGACTCAAAGCGGAAATGTCCATGCTTTCTGTCAGGATGATCACAAATTGGCCATCATACTTATCTGTATGCGACCTCATACAGCTGCTGACATTTTAGCAGTTAGTTTCTTCTAGTGATATTGATGTTATAAAGATATTTTTATTCTCATAAATTGTTTTAGGAAAATGAAACAGTGCTTTCTCTCGGTCTGAGAAGCTACCCACCGATATCTAGTGAGCATCTAGATCATAGCAGGAGAGACTAGGTATTTGACATTACAAAAGATACTTACCCTGGTACAATGTTTGCAAGTTCCTTCGGGTCAAACTCCGCCTGCTGATTCAGTCTAGAGGCAGCAGCCGCAGCGGCGGCTAGAGCGGTCGCAGTAACCATGGCAGCACTCGACGAGGGATGATGTCCCTGTTGACCACCTTGTCTCCCACCACCATATCTTCCCCCTCCGCCACCATGATGTTGTTGCTGCTGCACCGATGGTCCACAAAGTGTCGGAAACGGTGAAGATGAGGTGTGAGATGATGGCGAAGCTGTTGGATAAGCCCATCCACCCGCATATTGAATCGGTGAATAGGTCCCACGTTCACTTGATACACCAGAGCCCTGACCACTTCCACTCAATCGCATATTATGAAGTGTTGCAGCTAAATCCGAGTAGTAGCACTCTTGTTGTTGTTGTTGTACATCGTCTCTTCCAGTTTGTGGAGGCGGGGTCGGATGACCTCTCGAAGACGGATACCAGGTCAAAGGGTGTCTAGAAGCCATAGCAGCTGTCCAGTAAGGATCTGCAGGAGCTATTCTAGGAGCTGTAGCATAGAATTGTTGAAGATCCAGAGGATAGCAGTTGGCAACGGCAGCTGCAGCAGCATAGAACTGCTGTAGCTGTTGTCTTTGCTGATCCGATGTAAGAAGACCTGATGGGTAATATCCTCCATTGCTACCATTAATTCCGCCTTCCATGTCAACGAAACGGCCTTGAGAAGAGGCGGGAGGTAGACTTGCATCAGATATCCCTCCAGCTCCATAGACAGGAGGTGCTGAGGCCTGTTGAGAGGAGGAACAAGAGGAGTGGGTTAAAATTAAACCAGTGCTAGAAGAAAAAGACATTGAATAAAAACAATTTGCTTGTGTATATCCGATAATTTTGAAGGGGCAGTAAAAAAATCTTTTGATAAAATGTTCGCAAATATTCACGTAGTGAGCAAAGTTCAAGTCAGAGAAGTAGTCTTTTGAATTGTATTGGTGAAAAAATTTTGTACTAGCTAAAAGATTATAGGTTATATAGAAGAGAGGAAGAGGTACGTTAAACGCTTAACTTTAAGGGGGTTCAGATGTTCGCTTTATGTCCATTTATACATATGTATAAAATAAAAATAATCCTAAAAGGTGCAGTGAATTGAGATAAGCATAAGAAACAATTTCACAATAATCCTAATCACTGGATTCCGCCGATTTTTATCTCCAAAATGTCAAATTCTGAAAGCTGCACAACTATTTTGCCAGCCCGTATTCTAGATACGATCTTCAAGTGAATTATTTGAGAAAATGAACAACTTTCGGGGGAGAAATAAGCTAATACAAACTGGTTTCAAACCACGATCGATTCTTAACCCAGGGCAAGGTAAATACATGCTCTCTAGAAAACCGATATCTAAAAATTCTTATCCCAACGGAAAAATCCACAATATTCTACGTACCGAAATGATTACCAAAATCTAGGGTATTCGTGCGTTCTACTTTTATACAATAATAACTTTAAATGGCAACTTCGATAGGCAATAAAATTAGAAAGATAAGTTATAATAGAATTCAGATACGTAAGAATTCTTATAAAAACAAATGAGAATATATTTGTTTAATAAAACACATCTTAAAATACAAGCGCCAAGACATGAAATCAGAACCGACTACCTTATTTGCACAAAAGGGTTTAAATTGAATTTCAAGTAGTAAGTTATAGGAGGCATTCAGAGGATGCTAGAACGAATATATCTTGACTAAATCACGGCTTTGTACAATGCATCAATTATAACCATTTAGATGGGCAAACGAGATACGCTTAACAGCTGAGAGGTCAGTCATATTTAAGCCGCCGTGTCTCGAAGGGAATTTATTATACAATCAGAAACTGAGTCTGAAAAAAATACAACAAATGCCGAATCTCGTTCTATTAAATCAAGCGAAGGCATTAAGAGAACCATCAGCACCTTAATGAAAATTGTTAAGGGGAGATTGCTATTTTCAATACGACCTGATATCTGAAATCACATGCTTCGGAAGGTATGCAGCGTCAAACACAAAAATCGATTAATGTGCCAGTAATAACTTGTGATTGCATTGTAAATCTTTATCATTAGTAATAGTAGAATGAAAAGTGAGTCAATAAATCATAGCTAAATTACCTAACCAGATGGTCAACTTGCCAACAAGTAAAACAAGACAAGTTGGTGGATGATGTCACTTCGACATAACTTCACACAAAAGGCAGGCACCCAATCACGGCGTCACGAGATTGGTCTAAGAGCAGAAGGTAGAGAGAAGCGCAAGCAACGCGAAATCACACAATTCACCAGTGCTAAGAGGATGCTTGTTAACAGTGTATGAAATCGAAGCAGCGGCGGTGGCGGCGGCGACGGTGCTAGTAATCAATCTATATGCGCGCGCTCGCGTAATCGCATACAAACACGCATAAGCCTCTTTCGCTCTCTCTCTCTCACTCTCTATCCTTGCTGTTGTGGTTTGTATGTATGAATATAAATATATCCACTTTTAAACACACACGTCGAGTTCAAAACTTCGCATTTAACATTTTAGGAAACAGCACTTAAGATAATAATAATAAAAAAGAAATGTAAATAATCTGTTAGAAATAGATTACCATTTCACGTAGCTACGCAAACCGAGTTTAACTAAGTATTTTGCACTGGAGGCGGCGTTAACTTTACACTTTACACAGTTCAACCTTGCGTTTCAAACTGGTGGACAGTATTCGGGACTTTAAACTAGGAACTCTTCTAAAATATTGCTACAAATACAAATGCATACGTTAGCTTAAAATAGAGAACACCACTTCACACAGCTATGCAGATATAGCTTGATTCAGAATTTTACAATGGAGAGCATTGGAGGATTCAAAATTGAAATCTTTCAACTTTCTAGTTCACATTAGACGCAGCTTTAAGGATTCAAAATCTAAAGGCATTTTAACACGTCATTATGTATTTAAATGTATTTTCAAAGATAAAGAGAGGGTGATTTCGTGTAACTGTGGTAATCTGCCACCCTGATCTTCTACAAAGAAAGTTCAAATGTGATTTATGATTAATAGTTAATTTTAACCAACTTTCTAGTTAGTCTATATACCTTTGGTTGAATCCTTTTTCTATATGTTATGTTTCTATATAATAAATTAGATGTCACAATCCAGGACGGTTCTCTAATGGAAGTCTGGATGAATAGTGATGAAAGATGGCATATGCGCCAGCTATCTAAAAATAACTCTCTCTAAAGTCTTCCGAATGTTTAAATGCTCAAGAACGAACATGTTATCGCTATATTATCAAATTCGAAAATCAGTTTGTCGAGCGCAAAGCCGATGAAGAATCATTACTATAGTAAATCCGCAGATCAATGGAAAGACATGCTAAACACATTCACAAATTTTATAACGGAGTCTCTAGAGCAATGGATAAGTAACTCACTATAAAGACCTGCAGATGACACACAAGAAAGTTGGGAAACCGGTTCATCGAGCGCAAAAATGGAGGATTATTAGAGGGGTAAATGCTCGGGATCAATAGAATGACTGTCAATAAATGTCAGGCGAAACTCAACTTTTATGATAGAATCCCGAGCGGTCTAAGAAACTTCAGACAAACACTTATGTGCGTTTCAAATTTCATATGAAGCTTCACTTGAAGTGTTTTCATAAACCCTTTACACAAAAAGCCTATTAATGATTCACGCTTTGAATGTTTTAAATAAAAAAGTTACTTCTCACTTCACACTGGAAGCAGCATCAAATTTGTATTTCACACTACATTCAGCGTTAACTCGAGTTAATATTTCAATGGTTGCTATATGCAAATGTGAATAATTGTACGCTCACTAGCAGGGGAGAAACCCACCACACACCTTCAACTTTGCACTTCTTCATTGCCAAGGTCAATATTTTAGACCTTGAACCCTTACTAAGCATTGCAGTTATTATATGGAAATATGAAGTTAGATACAAAAAACAGTTTAGATTTTAGCTTCTACTGCAAGTTCTTATAATTGAATGACTCAAATATCATAATACGATTTAGTACAAAGTTGTGTGATAGGTTTAGTAATCAGGAATACAGACCTAAACTCTAGGTATTTCGCATGAAAAGCATTAATTGTTGAATGAATAGTTGTACAAGTGTTATCAACTGGATCAAATTGAAGCCATTAGACAAGATTTTAGCTCAAAATTAGCCATTCTCTTAGTATCCAGTGTAAATATTTATCCAGATGGCTAGACCGAAAGATCTCACGCTTGTGTCATTCGAAATATTAGACAAGTAAGTCATTTATTTGCTCGAAAGGTGATAGAATTGCAATGCTATTTCTTTTCAAGTCTGTAAATGGAATACACAAAACATAGCAGGCATATTATTTATATTCTCCTCCCCGAGAATGCAATACTTTCTGAACCGGTTACATTTCATTGTGTGACTCATCTGTTGATGTAAGCTATCCACAGATTTATCATCACAACTATGTCAATTCATCTAGATACACATAAACGTGACAAGTAACATGATCATTTGACTGCAATGTGCCTTAGTAACAAGCAATATTAAAGCAGTTGCAAGCAAGAAGGTTGACAAAACTGATAGTTGGGATAGACTCTTAAACAACCCAAAATGAAAATATACCAAACTAGAAAATAAGAATCACTTGAATAATCGATCCATTCATCCTTCTTAAGAATATGTCATTAAACCCCTTCTAAATGAAGGCAAAAATCAAAAGAATTTTCCCCCACTGTTTGGTGGGATTAAATCTACCGATTTTTATGACCTCTTATTCTGGTGAAAAAAAGAAGGAGAAATCTGAGACCCAAATCAGCAGAGCTACGAACACACCGCGACAATGTCGAATACATGAAAAATACACACTGCGTAGCTGATCCCTATGCTTCGCTGTAATTTTTATCATTGATAAGAAGCAAGTGAGCGCATACTATTACTAACATCTTGACAGTCTAGACAGGACCTGGCGATATTTTGGCCTTCAATAACCAATTAAATAAGACTTGCAGCAGCCATGCAAAAAAGACCAAAGAGGGCGTGATTTGTGAGAAAATTGACTGCACACATAATCAAATCAATAGAAGCTGATTGGGCTGAAGAGCGCATTGTTTTCTGAAATTTTCGCTAAATAACAGCTTTGAAGTATGATTCTATTTAACAACTATTGATCAACCCATCGTGACATTATACGACAAAAACGCTTTAATCTATAATTGAGTTTACGTCATTTTCACAGATAGCTCCAAAAGAAAAAAAGTACTTTCCAAGTTCATTATAAGTTTTCACAGCACTTGATTTGGTTAGAGAATAAGCTTTCTGGAGCCATTGTTGCAAAAAACAAACATTCTACCACCTCCCTTGTTGACCAGAGTTAACTATGGTGGTTGATCGCCCACACCACTGGATATGTATTGACCTCGTGATCAGTGACTTGATAGAGAAGCATTTTCAACTTGAGCATAATAGTTCGAATTCTGCCGCCCGCTCTCACTTGGTTAGTACTAACTAACACTAACTTTTCTTTCTGTTAGTCAGATACACAACAATGAGTATTGAAACCATGACCTTTGCTTCACCGGACGTGAAGATAGATCGCTACATCTCTGGAACGAATAATTGACCTGTTATTAAAACGATTGATTTATGGTTACTCATAAGAATATGTAAATACTTTTTATAAGGGAATTCTCCATTCGAAGAATTGAATGCGAAATTAAAAATTGAAATAACACAATGTACTTCTTCTGCACAGATAAAAAATATAAGCGTTATCTCAGTTCGAAAAAAATATTTCTGTAGAACTCAATTAATTATATTGAATTGAGTGGAGAAAGGAGCATTCAACTGGTTTAAAATAAACGATAAATGCACCGCAGTTGCTCAACCAAAATCATCCAAAGGAAATTATTAAGAAACACCCTACCTAAAAATTACCAGATTGAATCTAGAAGTGAGAACTTCCTCTTAACGATTTACTGAAAATGCCCAGAAAACTAGTGAGTCAAGTATAACTATTCCGAGCAATTGGCAATAACAGCTTTAACTGCAAATATTTCTATAAAGAATGGATAGACGCTGAAGAATCCTTCAAGATATACGCTTCTCCTTGGTGAAGCAAATTTGGACAAGAGTTAGAGATACTTAGTTACAAAAATATGAAAATCAAAACGTTTTTGTAATTGAAAACTGACATCTAGTGCAAAATGCACATATTTAGCTTCAACGGAACCTGCCGCTGTCAAACATCTCAAACCAAGATCTTATGTCACAAAAGTCCAACGTCTTTGAATGTAAGCCATCCACACCACCAGTGTCTGACCGTATGATAAACTCAGTTTGGGACACAGCGATCTGAATATGAGTGAATTTCACTTGTAATAAAGTGTATTTCAATTGACTACCTAGAGAGTAAGTCCCGTTCTGAGCAATTATGGGCCGTTCTCAATACGTTAGAGATATGAATATAATCTGACCAATTTTTGACAAACGATGAAACACGATAAATTAGAAGACAGCAGTACTCACGGCAGTAGGAACCGCTTCTCCTCCAACCTGTTGCTGTTGATCTTGTTGCTGTCGTGACGACTGTTGAGCATGCTGTTGTTGAAGGACAAGTGGCGAAGAGAGTCTTCTCTTTCGCTGTTGTTGGCTATTGTTACCGTTTCCTCCAGTCTGAGATGACGAAACTCCAGCAGACAAACAACCAGGAGCACCAGCAGGCGTAGAACGACTGCTGCACGTGTTGACGGCAGGTGTAGTGGGGGTGTTGACGTTGGCAAGGAGCTGTGGAATCAGGGTTGTACCCTCTGATGGTTGTCCAGGCATTAGAGGCTGCGGTGGTGGAGATGAGAGTTGGTAGGCTCCGAGGATGGATGGATCAAGGGCTTGAACTGGCTGAGCTTGAGCCTGTGCCTGTTGTTGGTAAGTAGCGTCAGCGGCTGTTGGTAGTGAATACTGAAGGTACTGCGCTGGAAAGGAGAATAAGCACAACGGAGATTAAGAATTTCCACAAGTAAGGAGCTAATTGTTAAGCTTGTTGGCAATTCTAACGCTATATCGGATAAAAGTAAGGTACTCAAGAGTATCTGACAAAAAAACTCCTGTCAGACTTTCAATATCTGAAATTGCGTTTGTGAGTATGATGTAGACATTTACATAGACCGCTATACCAATAGCGAATGTCCAGTTCAGTGATCGAAAAGTGACTTAGACTTAAAAATAAAAGATCAATCGTAGCATCTTCTTTTCTAACAAACTTTAGTGCGTACAATCCGTAAGTGAGTCAAAACTCAGTTAACTAATCGCTGTGTTTCGAATGGCCCCTTTCTTCTGTAACAAAACGATACAAGAGGAGAATAGTGAAGGCAGATATTGAGTGAACACGACCTTATTTGTCCACACATCCAAAAGAGAATCGTCAGAAAAATCGGAATAATCAAGTTTAACTAGAACAGAATTAACAACAACAACAGGAGGAACCATATAAGATTATTTGACATAAGGCGAGGATATTAGTTAGATTCATATTGGTAATAGTAAATCAATTAGACAATGTCTTTTGATGTCACTAAAGAAATCAGGCAATCGTATCATGGATTATCATCCATATTCATTTAATGACTAAAATTTGACGAGAGTTTCAATTTCAGCCATTTCCAGTTAGAATATAACGACGTTAGTTACACCCATCATTGAAAACTGAACACAATTCTCAAAATTTCATAGGAAAGCGCCCACCTCAAAGCATAATTAAAATTTCTATAAAAATGTGAAATTTAAGCAGATCTTCCCAATCGTGTATTTAATATTATAAAACTAATCCGATCCAATTATTATATAGTGAACAAGCGAAACTAATTTTATGGACTTCAATGAAAGTGAATAACCATTCTGGAAAACATACGGGGTGTGACAAAATATTCTAATAGACCTGTAGCGACATACGCAAACGCATTAAGTTAACATTGCCGATTTTCCCCCTAGCCGTTCTCTCTGATATTCACACTATAAACATTCGTGTAACCAGACTTGATCTCAGTCCGATGCTGTGACCACTGTTGTTCGAATGCTAACTGTAAATCGAAATAAGATAGCACTTTCCCCTCCCATCTATTTTTTTCGACGTGTTATCCAAGCTGTCTCTAAAACAGACTTACCCCCCAATTTTACTTTCTGCTACTGTTCTTTGCAGTGAAAAATGTTTGAATTTTGCTACCGACTCAATTGGGGGTTAAAAATTTAAGCCAACTTTGATACTTCTTGATTTTGCATTTGCTTAAGGCGTAAAATTAAAAGCAACAGAGAAAATGAGTGAACAGAAAAAACTGAGTCGCTGTAAGAAAGCTGACTTATACTGATCTGTCATGTCTCCCCATTTACTTAATGAACAAAAACACTGATCTAATCATTAGTTGAAACATTCATAAGATGAAATGAATTAGCTTAATACAAAAATCTAATATGACTAAAACATAACAAAAAGCAGTACTCATCTAAAACAGAGAGGAGACTTTCCAGAGCTCCGCTAATTAAGAAGCTACTATTTAGCCAGTGTTTAAATCTCTGCATTATGAGCTAAACATCACGCTTAATATCTTCGAAGGTATGAAAAAACCCGGAGTATTGCAAATACAAGCTTAGAAGCAATAAAAACAAAATTTCACATTTCTTATCTTAGATGTCTGTTAAAAGAATACATGCAGACTATAAGTGTTCTGAGAAAACGCTGTTCTGTAAAATAAGTATTAAATTCATTCAGGATAACAGTCGACATTAGTATTTAGATTTTAAGAATCATGATAAATATCTTAAAAAAACATTGGAAAGGAAAGTGCCTTTCAGTTCTTGTCGGAGAAAGAAACCGCATTTACGATAATGTCGCTATTGAAAGGAGCTACGAGAAACTGATACTAAAAACAAAAACTAACTGTCATGTCCTAATCAAACAGACTATAGGTGACTGCAGTCGTTTCTCTCATTACGTTGCCACTCCAAAGTGATGACTCACCTCATCCAAGTACGGTAGCCACACAATTTATCGTCAATGAGAGGGAAAACATCGAGATTTGCATATGTCACAGTCAAATGACAGTGAATTTTCACAACACAATGCACACGCTTTTTCTCAGCACAAAAGCAGTCCCTTTCTGGGTAGCTAACTATCTGTAGCTGCGACAGGAAAGTGCACATTTCTAGTGTGATTCAAAAGGGAATCGGGTTTCGCTTCTTTCTCTCTTGATGATTAACCTTAACTTCAATAGCAGTGTGTGCGGTTAGCGATGACATCTGGACCAAAGCGTAGTCGATATAAATGACGAAATGTGATAACTCAAAAGACACCAACTCATCGAAATACTAAGATTCTGTTGAAACAAGACAATAAAAGCATAAATTGGACGGTAAGACTTTGCACGGCTAAATAATGATGCTTACCCCGAAGATGACGAAATGGAGAGGACAATAGCGTAACACACCACTCCAAAAGCCAATTACTAGGTAGTGGCACTTTGAATTGAATGTGATAGATCACACCAACTTATGTCTTGAATAAAAATGAATAATTTATATTCAAGAAAAATTAAATTAACTATTTATTGTTAATTGTTTATAATATTTGTTAAAATGGGTTAAACAGCGGGGTTGTTAGCTTGCATAATTTTGGAACAAAGCCTCTTATTAAGACAATTACGTGTTATTATTGGGTTCTGGCTTCTGTAGGCTATTTTGGGAGGCTAATTAGTTTATAACACTGTCCACATTCCTACGGAGATGTATTCACTCCTATTGATTTTGGGAATGACTACATGACAGGTGACCAGTGTTCACATTCAATAAGTCAGATGCCACAAGACTGATGCTCATCAGTGCATATTAAATAATGCGGATGGCCAACCACATTTTCTGATTCTGGTCAACAAGAATGAGTGAGTTTCCCATCAGAGCGGCTCCAGAATACTCTTACGCAAGTCGTTAGTTGTTAATATTTTCGTTAATGGATATCTTATGGCAGTTGTAGATCCTAGCTAATTCCACTACTCAAACCTGATCAACTTCGTATTTACAGGCAAATTATTACTAATTTAAGAAACGTGTGATTACGAAAAAAAAGAATATAAACCTTTGCTTTTGGAAATCGAAAAATTTAAGCCCTCTAATATTCGAAGCCATGAAGATCCCTAAAGACAAAGAAGCACCAATCGCAACTTAAACTACATTGAAATCTTTGGTATCAAAACTAAGACATTAGAAAAAGACACTTTGGATCGAATGTACTTCGCAAATTAAGCGCCATCTTTTAAACACGCTATTCACTAGGCCATCCTACTTTACCGAAAGATAAGTACTTAAAAGCTCTTTTATCGAAAAGGGCTTGGATTTATGTTTATTGACATCTAATTACTAGCCGCGCAAGCAGAAACTTTCTTTCGTATGACTGACTAGAGATAATTAGCCATATTGTGAAATACCGATTCAACTGCCAGTGGGATCAAATAGTTGACAAATCTTGCACGAACAAGAAGACCCTTGAGAAAAGGAAACGAGAACGCATAACAGTGACCTCCACCTGAGCTAAGTTAGTACCAGATCTGCAAAGATCTACAAAATGAGGACCACATAATTATTCCCGAGCGTTTTCCATTTTAAGAGAAAATAGATTAAATATTCACATATCTCCAGATTCCCTGTTGATTAAAGCTGGTCTTCAATACCTGGGAAATCGTGCGCTGATGCACTGATCAAATCCACCGGATCATCGACGCAGAGGACAGATATAGATGGCCAAAAATTGATGCTAATCAACTGTAATCAATAAGGGGGATAAATGTGAAATTACCAAAGAGTGGTTTCAGAATACTTTCCCCCTACGTAGGTCAAGTGTTTTATCCATTCCCTTAATGGGAATGGGAAAACATTAAGATACTTAGTTCCTCCATATGATACACTTTCCTTAAACAAGAGCTTGGATCTCGGAATTATCGGCCTTTGATAGGTGCAAAATTATTTTAACTTAATGATCCATATTCCACTAGTTCTACTTCAAAAATGAGCAGTATAGAAATGTTCATTTTAAAATTCTGGCTTGAATTATTACTGCCTGTTTTAGTAATAAAGGAATGGGTTCCGACTTTTAAGTAGTTTTCTATACAATACTAGATGACACCTCTAACTAAATATAGAAGAAATCATCGATCAAAAAACGACATCATTTCCAAAAATTGCACAAATCAGTCCATACGCTGAAAAAAAAAGCGTTAAGAATAGACTCATTCATTCTCATATGGATCAGTAAAACACTTAAGTGGTCAAAGTGGTGGAAACCTACTTCTAATAATTTTCAAAAAAACGCTTTACTAAAAATGTAGACCAAAATGGTCAAGGTTTAAATTTTGATAATAAAATTGGAATTGCAAATCAAACAGCTTTATCTGTCGAAATAACAAGGTACTTTCAAACAGAGATAATCGATTGAATATGCGTACTTGTAAATTATAAGTCAAAACCGACATCATACGGTTTTCATATTTATCCAACCGTAACTAAATTTCACAGACAAATTACGACCTACAGACTACGGCAAGGCCAAAATAAACTTTACTGCAAACTAGAGCCACGTAATAACTTATTAAAACTGATCAAAGACAGAGTGACCTCTTTAAATAGGGTCAAATGTAAGTACATCACATGGGATATTAATTTCCCGTCAGACTAGAGACAAACAAGAAGTCATTAAATTAAATAAAACTTACAAATAATAGGTCGTTTTCTTCTAACAAAAACAACTATGAGTGAAAAGGGTAAAAGTTATTTTCGCAACTAAGTGACAAGAAATAATTAGTGAAGAAGTGGGGATCAAAAGAAGTTGCGGGTGAAAGATAAATGAATCATAAATAAAAGAAGACAATTAATAAAGTCAGCTCACACGAAGGAGCCTTGAAAAACAGTAATTTAAAAGACACCATGAATGAACCACACAACGCTCAATCGAGTACTGATTTTCACTCATGATATCACTAAATCGATTAATATAACACTATCTTCCGATAAAACGTCGATTTCTAATATTTGATCAGAATTTTTAAGTAACTGATGGTAAATTCCAATCAACAGATACATGACGGTGGGTTTCGAACCTGCATCATCTCCTGAGAAAGATGCGTAATCAGTAAGGTCAAAAATCGATCAGAACCGACAAAAAATGACTCACCATACGCTAACAGGTAAACTACATTCTGGCAATCAGGACTGCATTACGAATGCGTGTGTGTTGTATTAGTACATCAATTAACATTAGCGAAATTTGTAGATTTTGATAAGATAATTCGCATACAGAGATGAAAAGGTTTTGTTCTACTTGTACAGTCTTTAACTTCAGTGATGTGGAAAACAATATCCTGTCTGTGTTGCCAAGCGATGGAGAGCAATAAAAATGGAAATAAAGCAGGCAAAGGGACGCACGTACGTATCAAAGTCAAAACGGGAAAAACGTATTTAAAGACATGAAAAATCGAACTCACGACAATAATAAGACAGCTGACCAGTCGCTGCAGCATAATCTAGGAAAGGATTAGTTAAAGCTGTAGCTGCTACGGGTTGTTGAGTGATCCTATCACGAGAAGTGGTTGCATAGGGAGATGAGGAGGAAGATAGGGGAGGGGAGACATATTGGTACATAAGAGAGGCATCTGGAGAGACACTGATTTGTGCTTGCTGTTGGGGTGTTAGAGAACTGCGCATATAGGCGGGAGCGGTTCCGGGGTTAACTCCAGCAGCGAGATTTAAAGGGATAACATTATTCTGATTTGCGGGATTTACTGTTCCAGCGGCTACTGCAGAGGCATCGTAGGGGATCGATGACATCATAATCCGATGAATGGTCGGTGTATATACTAGTGGAAATGAAATTATGTGGAAAAAATATTGACAATTAAATTTTACACTAAAGATGCCGCCAATTATAGATAAGGAAAACCTTCAAGAACTCATATCAAAATAAAATATACAGTTTATTTATTCAGTCAGTAATGGAAAAAAGGACATATATTTGGAGACTCCACAATATCTTACCGACATCGCCAGAAAACTGTAACTGGCGGGAGCGCCGAAAGCTAAATAAAACGAAATAACTTTATATTAACTATTTATGTAGCAAAGATTATTTCTTTAATTTTAAAAATTATACACCTTCACATTAGTAGTCTTTGATGAAACAACAAAATTGGTAAAATATAATTTTAATCACATTTTGGTTAGTAATTCAGTGAGCTAAATGAGATCCACATTTTATCAGTCCTTACAAGTGGTGGAATGCCTTATGTGAATCGCGTTTTTGATTGATTGTTCTACCTCTAAGCAAGGGTTACAATAATAACTCCACTTTATTCTCTATAAGCTTAATGCTTAGCAATTACATGGATCTGTGAAATGAAATCCGTTATTAACAGTGATAAATTCGGACTCGAATCTTGAGAATACGGTTTTTCTCAACTATTACATTTACGTTGATAACCTAGTTTGGACACTCAATAAGTCCTATACGAAAAATATGTTATGATATATATATGGAAAGGATTAATTAATATGCAAAATTTCGACTAAAATTATCGTATGGGGTGAAAATTGATGAATAATCAAATTATGTGATATTCATTTAACCACGAAAGAAGATGAACGTTTTGGTCACGTTCTGTTTTGATCAACTTAGAATTGCGTTGAGAATCATCCCATTACTAGGATTCTCTTTGATGAAGTTAGGTAAAATATGTATATTATTTCTGTCGAGTTAAACTCTGTCATTTTGCAGACCGCCTAACTCTTTCCATCCTGATTAGCTATAATGTAACTTATTTGAAGATATTATAATTTAATTTACACGTATTTGAGTACCATCTATTCGGTAAATGGAATGACATGTGAACGGGGTTAAAGTCATTGATTCAATAAATTAGCTCTAGTTTTGACAGATATTTAAATTTGCTAAACTGCAAATAAAGTGAAGCAAGCAAATAACTGAACACCCGTCCAAGTTAATATATTTTTTTGGGAAAATTTATATTTAATTATATGCGAGGCTCTTGATCACACTATTTTGTTCTTATTGTTTACATGAGCAATGATATCTTAACGTGCATATTTTGAATGATACAGAGTGAAAATTAGTGCCTATTTATAAATGCGAAATTTTAAGTACACGTATTTACTAGTAGTCTAATTTTGGTAACATTGGGCAGATAAGGAATTTCATTTTTATATCATTAAAATGATTTATAAACGCATTGCGTCAATGATAAAATGAATATTTTTCTTCGAAATTTTAATTTACTTTCAGGGGAAGAATGGTCAAAATACACACCTAGAAAATTAAATATCGGAGTATACGACCCACGCAATAAGAAATTTTATTCAAATCAAATGATTGTTTGTGAATGAAATATCATTATCATCAAAGATTATCTCTATATTTACGCACCGCATTACTTTTGAGATATCCTACAAGAATATAGAGTTTTAAAAGTTTATGAAACACTTAAGTTCGTAGCTCGGTACAGAAATTTATATAAATAGTAATTAACGTAATTGAAATTTCAGCTTTAATTATTTACCGCCAATTTTAGAGCATATCTAGAATTTGACGGTGAGGAAGACATTAAACATAAAGTGCCAAGAGGTCAATCAACTGATTTTTTAATAGTGAAAGTGCCTTAATCACAATTCTACTTTTACCATGCCAAATGCTGAGTATTCCTCCCCCATAGACATTACTACTTATACAAATTTTTTCCTTCTATTGAATGGAACTTTATATACTTGCAATTAGCTACGTTCACTGGATCATCAACCGCATAGAATGTAAGGTAATCAGATAATGGTTACAGTAATATTTGATAAATAACCTATTAAAAGTCAGAAGACCTTTGTATAATTCTAGTAAGTAGTAAAATATACAAATATTGATGAATATGTTTTTCTAGCGTTAATAATTTGAAAAATTATGTGACTTAATCCTGTCAGTTTAGGCATCTTTTGTAGGAGCACAGAGAAAATTAACATATTGTAAATGACCGATATAATATCACTATATTTTTCACAATTTACAAATACCTATTTAACCTTAACTAGTAGACTTCCCAAATCAGTTCATAAATCCATTTGATTTGATCGCACTTGGTGGTCTCTTGATTTTGTCTTTGGAAGAATCAAATCGGATTATAACATGACGGTATTTACAAAATTATTTTGAGTGTGCAGTCGTACTTAAGAATTTAAATCACATTGTAAATGCGCTTTTTGTTTGATAGAATCCAAGTTCTCAATAGGTATTTTAATACGCTAAATATGATAAGTGAAATTAAAATATAATGTCTAAAAAATTAATTAAACATTCTAATTTCACTTCATGCAAAAATTTACGAGTAAATTACCTTTCATTAAAGTCTATCAGTTTAGATGAGGTAGTAATAAATCAACTCTAGGTTATTTTTAACCTTGAGATTTTCATCAAGTTGGTTGTAATTATTTGTATAGAAAGATTTTTGTTTATTTAAATTAAAAATATAATAAATTGATATAATCTTTTAAGAAAATTTGGATTATTAAAATAAATGGAATATTGCCTCTGATATTGATTTTTACATAAAGATCCAATATGAATTGCGTATTTATAATAATCTTGATCGTTTATTTAATTAATTAGCAATTAAAATTGATCGATATTTATATCCAAAATAAACGGATAGTTTAAAAACATTCATAAATTACATTTTCCTTGTTTCTACTCCTTTTATTAATTGCTTCATTTTCTATTTTGAGATTATAGTATGGAATAAGAGAACAATGTCTCTGGCTTTGCTGATACTAATCTTGTCCATCTCTTTCTTAACTGTTCGTGCCGACGATGACTCTGTCTGGTCAGTGGGTAAAATTTGCGGAATCATTTTCGGATGCATTTTTATCGGTATTTTATCCTCTACATTTTAAAATCAGAATATTCCTATGTATTTTTCTTAACTTGAATTATTTATTTACTTTTTCCTAGTTGTTGCTGTTCTTGCTTTTCTCGTTTGCTACCGGGCATGGATTCGTTCCAAACACGACAAGATGTTTTCAAATTTCAAGGATACTACTACTCATGCACCAGTTGAAACTGCCCCAGTACCACCTGCACCACCACCACAATCTGAACCCCCTCCAATCTATAATCTTGAATACGGCCCAACTTTTAATTCACCAGATTCCTTTTTCAATCCCCAGAGTGCTCCACACCCGCTTGGAATAACCCAGTTGCCCTACTATCCACCCCTCTCTGGCTATATCCAAGAAAATCCAATGACCATAACCCAACCATACTCTTGTCAAACCGAACGCACAAATGCTGTTATGGCTGCCGGTGAGTTATTTAATGTCATTTATGCATTTTTTCAGATAATGCCTGTCAAAATCACTTTTTGCTATTCACCATTTGTGAACATTTTATATCAACTTTGCCATTAAGTCAGATTATAAGTTTCAAATACAATCTTCAACATTTATTAGATAATTTATATCGATTGATCTTGATCAGAGTTTGTGGTGGATTGGATGATGTGTTCTGATAGAAGTCTTAACAAATAGTCTCCTTTGTTTGGTTTGAGTTATTAAATGTGATGTAGATATAAACATTAGAATTAATGATTTGATCGTTTTTTAATGATCAAAACGTTCTCCTAACTTCACCTAGTGGGACAATAGGGATCAACTGATTTTGCTAAAACTCTCCAGAAAATTTCAGAAAAATCCAACATAGTTAACGTTGGTTATTATTTTTAACTCAAGTAGGTTTACGATTAGTTAAACCTATATATCAATAAGGTTAGGGCTTTGGATTTGATTCGTCATAATCAAGTCACGGACAAAGTTAATTCTTCTTGAATAGGCATGATGTCTTGTAATTCAGATATAAAATACTATTTATACGATTATTATAAAAACACTTAAATCCTTTTGCCAATATAGATTTAATTTTACTGCTTGACCAGTCTTGTCTATCCTTATATGCATTTGTAGGAGAATGAATATGTTTTAATAATATTTTTTCTCGCTGACGCAAAAAAAAGATATTTTTAGGTTGACAGGCGTACTTTTTTGTTCACAACGTATCAGCATCATTTTAGTCGACTCGATAGATGAATTCATCTAGTTACGCAAAGATGCAATTTGGACAAAAGAATATTAACTATTTTTTGCTACAATTCCTAAGGAAGAAGAAAGTGAAGTGCTAGGGATTCGGTCTTTAGATCATGTTCAGTTGCCTCTTTGTCTTACAGGATCTCATGACCTAGGATATTTAAACTGGTTTTACCCATTTAGAGCTTTGTTTTAAAAACGATTGGGTGAAAATTAGAGTATATTGTGAATATTTCTTAATCTTAAATTTAACAAAATCTGTCTGATCTCGTCGGATATCTAATAGGCAATATTTTACTTGATTTCAGTTTTTTTCTATATCCTGTGCGATTATAACCTTCCCACTTTTAGAGCGAGATTCTTGCGTCCTACTATTTCTTTTCACTGAAATAATTAACACATATAAGATTCTTCGATATTAAACTCACTCTCTTATGCAAATAATTATGCACTAATGAATTTCGAATCAAGTTTTCCCACTCATTTCCTGTAAACTACCATCGAAAAGTTCAACATTTTTACTAGTTAAATACTGTTATTTTTTATTTTGAAAATTTCTGAAACTGAAATTTTCCAGTTTTCAGAAGAACGTTGTTTTTTACTCATTTTTGAAATCAACACTGTAAATAAGAATAAGTTAGCATAGAATTTTGTCCCAGTTTCAGCACAGTTCACATGTTCACTTATTTAGACGGTGAATTTTTACCCACTAACTCACCAATTAAACTTTACCATAAAATCTCCTCTTCTCCAAATTCTCAGAAGAGCAAAAGAAACTACTATTTTAAATTTTATTTACTTGAAATTTTTCATTTATTGTTATGTGGTTTACTCTGCCTATCAAAAGGTTGAATGGTATTTATTAAACTCCGTTGAATAAAATGATGCTTGTCATATTATTATGATAATAATGTTACACCCCATTTTTAAGTTTATTTTTGTTAATATTTAGATGCTGTGTTTAGGGCGACTTTATTATCACGTGCTGTCTATCATTAAGTCACACAGATTTAAAATTCATCAATAGATAAATTTAACGATTGGAATGGTACCTCGTTATTTATTTAGAGTTCACTCTCCCCATGTTGGGCGTGCTAGAAAATGTTCTCCATCGATGTATGGATTGTTTGACCATTAAACATTTATCATCCAGGCTGTCTTTTGGAGCGCACAAGGGAATGTTCACAGTCATGAGCCGATCGCGTTCGGTGCATCGGTGTACCTATCTTTTTCCTTTGTCTTTTCTCCTTGCTTAATTCAACATGCTATTAGCTACTAGGCTGCATAGGCTTGTTGCCATGGTGATTATAATAACAGTGTAGTATGAGTGGGGTTTAACTGTTAAAGTAGAGTTTCTACAAAAGGTATCAGACTATGTGATGAACTTTTGTGAGTTGTTTATTCGTGCGAAATAAGGTGATTCAAAGTATGATTCCTGTGGGTGTACGCTAGACCGTAAGGGAGGGTAGATTTTAAGTTATGTTTAGAATCATTATGCAAACTATATCTTCATAACGAACAGGTGTTTTAAACTCCTTAACTGGGGCGCGATGAATGATATCAGTTTAAGAAACTACTAAGGTTGGCAATAACGAAAAACCAAATCAAAGAAAGCATCTTAATGGCTGAATTTTTAAAGTGAGAGATGAAGAAGAGAATAAAACAAAATGGTGAATAAAAGTCAAAGCACCAAAGAACCTTATTTATTTTATCTCATTTTGGTTTCATGAATTTTTTAGTTTGAGTAACGGATTCATGTTCTAGTGTTCTAAATTTCGAACTTCAAGTTCACGTCTTCATAGAGTGATTGATTTCATATCGGTGGACTTCAGAGCTGACTGAAGTTTTATTATCAGTTATAATATCTCGGTTTATTTATCCACCGAACAGTCATCCCTCGGTTGGTTCATACGAACTAAGATGATTTTAACATGTTAGAGTTCGCCTTTATCATTTGATATATGACACTTGAGAACAAAATCATAATTGTTGCCAATTATCTTCTATTTGTAAGTTTTCTCCATTTTGTCTGACATTCGCTTAATAATAACAAAGATAATCAAATTCAAATTTAAGCTTTCAATAAGAGATCTCTTCTGTCTTTCTTTCTCTAATATGATTGGAATTTGGTTATTTTACTTGGAATTATGCAAAATTCCGGTATTAACTTGCATTTAGTTATTAATACCATATAAGCAAAGGTGTTTATTATGCATCCATAATCGGAATTCTTTTTAAATTACAAATCTCTTCATCAGTTTCATTTCCCTTTACGTATAAATTTAAGAGCTGGCAATGATTCAGTGGATTTTCACTTAATTCCACTCACAAATTAAGTAAAGTTCTCTGTTAGGTGAAGGTGTACTCCAAATGTCTCCACAAATGTCTCTAACTTCACCCCATGTAGGAATTCTGTTATAATCCCTTAATAAAAGTCAGTTACTTGGAAGTATTAATTGGTCTGAAAAGATCAGGATATATAGGGTACTACGATTGCTATGATATCAATTCAAGGTTCGTCTTAGACGGTTTATGGAAAATGTCTTATTTTATGAGGCTTGACTTATTCCCATTGGCCACCTCGGATCTGGTGATCCTCTCAGACCCAAAGTTATGAGAAGAAGTTGAGTTTGATGATGCTGATGACCAGGAATTAAGAATCCAACCACCTCTCTTTACTTACAGTACATAGATAAATTGTAAATGAGAATGCTTTTCAACAAATAATTGGGAAAACGTGGACCACTCATCATGGCTATAATGTTATTTTGATTTGTTATTCCAGTCGTTATCTTGAGTATTATCTTCTGCTATCATTCATATTGATGAGTTAGCTGCATATTAGGAAAACCACGCACCCGAAAATTAGCTTAACAATGTTTCTTTTTATCCAATCGAAGAAAAACAAAGAACAGAGGTTATTATCTCTATTATCTAACTACCTCAATACATATATTTACACATACCCCAGTCATCCTCTTACGTGTTATGATACCGTTAAAAAGTTTGTATTTGTTAAAGTTCCTTTCAAATGATCTAATTAATTTATTGACAGTATATCCGCTTCACTCATGAGACTCTTTCTTCTAGCTATGAAAAATTTTCCTACGCACCATGAAATATCCGATGAGCAACTCGGATACGATTCGAGTTTTCATTTAAAATAGCTGTTATATATTCACAGTAAAAATTATGTGATTTTTTCCCAAAGTAAAAGAAAATCATTTGGGTATAAAAACAACTTACTCATATTGTGTATAATAAAATTTAAATTATTTTTCAAACGCGAAATTTAGATGTAATTAATGTTTAGTAGATTGGTTATAATATGTTTGAATTAATTATTATTACCCATAGCAATGCAATACATTTCTGCAAGTTAAAATAGTGGGATAACATCGGGAACCAGGAAATATCAAAATAATCTTATGAGATTAGTGAAAAGAATAGGATTATACAATGAAGTCTGGAAGCAACGAGTTGCCCAATTTCCCATTAGGAGTATAATTCACTTTATGGTGTCCAAGTGTTGCAGAGCTTGCGTTTTGAGATTTGATCTCTAGGTTCCTGAGTGGGCTAACGCCTGCGGTAATCATTTCCTGTTAACCATTTAATCTACTTGATTGGTTAGTCATGCCACTTTCATTCATCTTTGTCTTTACGCAATCATGAGCAGGCAGGTCAGATTTAAATATAGTCTTCACTCATGGCAAAAGCAGTTACATCATGTTTTATCCTTGGTCATATCCTTGATATGAGAAGTTAATAATAAACAGAGAATAAGTGTGACTAAAGTTATTGTTGCAAGCAGAGATTAAGGTGCTCGAAGGGGGAAAGCAAATATTTATCATTGCATTCTACAGATCTCTCATGTCATAATCCCAGATTTTGAAAGCTATTCATCTTTTTGATAAACTCTTGTTAATATATTAGATAAACATTCTTGAAAGTATATGGTAATTGAGCCAAACATTACCGTTATTTTTCTGCATTTTGAGATTGTAATCTAAATTTTTCTTTGATGTTGAGATGAAAAAAATATTTAATAACTGTAGATAGAATCCATAAATGGTGTTATTTGCACTGGATTAGGGAGATCACCCGTAAAATTGTCCGCTTGTCGAATATTTTATCTTAAGTCATTTCAGCAGAGTGAGATGTTGCGTTCTGATTTTCCATTCCTGAATTCTTTCGTTTAGTGTCTCCTCTAAAATATAATTTGAGCTGGACCTTATCATTTATGAGTTTTGGCCTTAATTCTAACGTCCCAAGCTTGCGAGAAAGAAGACTTTATATAGTTAATGATGTACGTGAGCAGAGATGATGGCCATATAAAACAGAGAGTGGCTGGGAATATCGTAAAGATTACTGCAAATTAACAGATTGTTGAATTACCAAATAAGGTAGGCTATGCTATGAACAGACCGCATCAAAGAAATTATTGATTATTTTTCATTACAATTAATGGCAGCAATATACTAGTGTAATTATTCTGCACATCAAGTTTCTTTGCTTCCCGTGCGGCTTTATAATGTACTTTCTTATGATACTAAAATTAATTCATTCGCGCAAATTCTCCTTCTCTCTCTCTCTATGTATAATCACTTCTGAACCCTCCATGTATTTTATACTCTTCAAATAAGCCTTAAGTTAATCGCTAACTCCATACAATCTCTTTTAATGATGTTTAAGACTTGACTACGCTATAAATTTGATACACCAACTTAACTATGGTGGATCATTCATGAAATGTATAACTGTAATCCAAGATCTATGAGCATCATAAGCACAGGAAAATTCCGTGTTTTCATGAGGATATTTAAAACCAGCGAGAGTTCATGATTTTAGTCCTGATTTGTCTCATTCTGTCAAACCTCTCAATTTTAGTTTGTACAATCATTGCTCGATTTCAAAGGAATTAGTTGTCTTTCTGGTTTGAAATCCACCAAATTGGCAATCCAGAACTTCATTACGAATAATCACGTAGTGTTTTGATCGAATGATTTTATAAATTCTGTTAAGTGACTGCATCTTCTCCAAATCTCATTTAACTAGCAATTAATTGTGAATTGTTGTAATAGAAATAATGTTTAAAGTAAATTATTTTACTTATTCCATTTAAGTCTACATTTCCTTTAATTTTGAGAAATTTAATTTAAAAATAAGTTTAAACGATTTCAGTAAACTACTTTAATATCAGCTGGAAAATTTGCGTAATTCTTAGTTGATACATTTTTAACTTGCTAAGTTATTTACAGATTTATTTTACCATTTTCTAACTAACCGACAACATCGTCACATTTTTTTTGCAACAGAAAATTCTCCACCTTTTATTTGATATTCGGAAGATAAGATTTTGTTCCGACAACAAAGGTATATGAAAGGAGTTTCCTTAAAATAATTTTTTTCATCTAAGTTCTATGGCTTGTCTTTAGTAATATGCTTTATTTAGGAAATTAACGGGATATATTAACGCCAAATTGTAGCTTTGCGTTTTGATTTTGCCTTTATCTCATGAAATCTGTTCTCAGATTCGTTGTTTTTAATCTTTCACCTTAAAGTGGCTTCTTTACTTATAAAATTAAACAAAATTCACGGACTTTATTCATCAAATCCTATAAATCTCCATCCGAGAAGCGTACGACTTTTGGTGAATTTCCCACAACCTTCTTCTTCACTTTCAAGGTTAGCATTCATAATTATTCCTTCAAATATTGACTACATTAATCCTCTATATGGGTCGTTTTGTTTTTGACATGAATGAAATTTATCTTGAATATATTTCCTCTATGGTACAAAAAGGCTGTTATTATTTGATAAAGTGAAAGAGTTAAGTTAGTGATACAAGAGATGATTGAGGAGTATACTTACACAACTGTCTTGGTTATTTTGACATATCAAAAAAACGTTGAGTATTGTAGTGGAAATAAAGATTTCTGGGATTGTGAAGGAAAACCTTTCGCAACTTTAATTTCCTCTATGACAATAACCTCCTATGTAGGCGCTCTATATTTACCCATTTTTAGGAGTCCGACCGAGGCAGATATAAAAATATCCCCTTGCAAAGCTAATAACCTCCCTCAAGGTTAGCAAGAACAATAGCTTTTTTTCAAATCAGAAGATCAAGTGTTGAGCGGCGAACAAAAGGTGAAGTGATTCGCAGTAAGGTGTGAGCTAAGGTGAAGTACAAATCAAGTCAGATTGACATTTTTGTCACTGTGATCAGTTTTATCTATCAGCTTTGGATAACAAAGATAGCTTAGTTTGTTTTGGAATTCACGTCTAATTATTCAAGAATCCAGAAATATCGTAAACATTTTTTTTTCTAAATGAATTTACTTTCTTGTTCACATTGTACTTTGAAATCCCTGTTCAAATCTATTTCCTGTCCCATTGATATTTAGACACGTACGTCTTCCTTTTAGTATAAATTAAATAAATCCTTTGGGAAATAGAAGTCACGTTGGTAACTGGGGTAGTCACATTTAGAAAGCGTTTAACTTCGATTTTATTTTTAAAAATAAAGATTTTAGTAATATCGGAAGAATCAAATAAACCAAAAAGGG
>CAADRB010000012.1:503375-571950 GCA_900708905.1 Hymenolepis diminuta
GAGAGAGGGAAGCAGAGAGGAAAATTTCACTTGATTTCGGCAGTGATATTAATTGATGATCATTTTATCAGAAGTCACTTGATTTAAGTCAATAAGAAATTAAATAAGCAGAGATAAGCTATTGCCTATCCCTTTCTTATCAGATGTGATTTAAGTTTACATTTCTTTCTCACGTTATCAAGAAGACTGTGCATTTAAATTGTATTAGTAAAGCATTTCATTACTCATGGGGGTTACTATGCTATTCACAACAGTCATTTAAAAGGTGTTAATGTTTGAAAGTCGATGCTCAGCTGACTAGCACTGTATGGTACTTCACTCATTTCAGTAGTATTGATAGTCGACATCAATAGTACTTTCCTGCTTATCTGATACTTACGTTGATTAAGTAGTGCTAGCACCAATGCTTCGTAACCTTGACCTTTAGTCTCTTGCGTCATCAGGTACTTAGCTCATACCTTTTAACTACTTGAGCATCTATTTGACAACCCATAATGCCACAGTTGGATCTGTCTTGGTTCTTTCTAAGTTTAGGGAAAGAAAAAAGTTCTATTAACCCAAAGTCTGCTTCTTGTAAGTTATGGCATTTTATTATTTCTTTACTTTCCTCCTTAATGTCATAGATGAAGAATAATGCGGTTTTGTGAATTCTCTCTTAAAGTTTCCCTTGTACGGGAAGTTCATTTTTGTAGTACGTTTAGTGCTCTAGAGCACATGATCTGATGGTTAAAAAATAGAGAATAATCCATGTGTTTTGCATGATTCGTACCAATTTCATCTTGATTTTGTGAATTTTCAATAGCATTTATTTAATCTGCTTCTAATTAAATGATTAATCAGAGTTCCAGACGTTAAGTTTGAATTTGATTGTATTTTTCTTGGTGGTTATTTAGAAGTATTTGAAATCCTAGTAAACTACCAGAACTGGAAAGACTATCGAAATGGAAAAGAGTTATTATAAAAATTTATAAGCAATGTATCTCCTTGTCACATTCTTATTCACAATATGCTCTTTAAATAAGTGCGCTAATTATTATTAGACCACCAACATTAATGGTAGCATTTAGTCGATGATTACCAGTTAAATCTCATATGGCAGATGAGAAGAGTTAAATTCAAATATTTTAACTACAGAGAGCAAGTCAACTTTGGCTTGATCTTACCTTTGATGTCGCTTATGTGGAAAATAACACTAGATACTGCTTGTTAATGAACTTAACTTAACTTTCCTTGGTATTCTCGTGACCATGTGTCTTTAAACCATTTCTGAATTGCTTGCAAGCAGGAGAATTTAAGTGTCTTAAATTGCACGAGTTCTTGATCTCTATTCGTAGGAAGAGAGCTAAGATTTACAATTAGTATACACCAGACCGTTTTAATTCTGTTCAAAATGCCTTACAATGAACGTGACAGTTGCATCATTGATATTACAGAGAAAACAGCCGCGGGTTTGCGATCAAGATTGATTACTATTTGCCTTCTGACTTGAATAATGAATGATATTTATGAACAGTGAAACGCTAAGAAAAAACTATCACGTCCATGTTCATAAAGGGCGCAGATAATATCGATGGAGATTTTAGGACTTTTCTTCCTTAGGGATATTTCTCCTCTCATAGAGTTCTTTTGTGATTAAAACTTTCTAAGTACAATGAAGTGGAGGGCAAATAGTTCGAAGGCTCTTGAACTATACATAATATTGTCCCCTAACCTTCCATTATTACCTCAATGTCTCAAATCTTCATTATAGTTAGAAATTTCAAAATGTAATGCACAGCCACTTTTTAGGCATTTCTAAAATTCTAACTAATTGTGCAAGTAATTCATTGCAGGTTTCAAATGGTTGTCAAGCAGACTATGATTGGTCAAAATGGTGAGATGAAATCCGACCTTGTAAAGGAAGGAATCTGTTTCCCTAGGAATTGGCTTGAGTGAAGAAGGATCTGGAATAAAAAACGTATTACTACTATAGTCCACATTTTAAATTTCAACACATCCACCCCGTTGGCACTGTTTTTTCTTTCATTGTTTATTCCTTTGGAGTGTAACTAGGATCTGTGATTACAGTGATGTTTCTAGGTGTGATATATCTGCTTTTTTCAGTGTTGGCACTGAGAACTGTTGCATATTATGTGTTTGTTTGTGATGAAGGGAAAAATCGTTAAAATCCATTTTATCAGCACCATTGGAATGTTAAGTGCTCTACACCATAATATAAACCGTATGGATATACATACATATATATACCGTTAAAAGATCATTAGTTGCCTTATGTGTAGATTACTTGGGTAAACATGAGCACTTAGCATACGCTCTGAATTTGTTTGTAACGCCTTATTAACTACAGGCTGTTTCTTTCGTGGTTGGACAAATGCTGGTGTTTTATTACTAGGAAGTCTATAATTAAGGTATTTATGACATATCCATTTGGCTTCGGCTCATCTATTTGTATTTTCTTATGTCCGTTAATACATCAGCCTATCCATTCAGTAATAATTCCCATGATCGTTGAAGCGAACCTCTTTCCAAACAAGGGAAATGATGTTCTGGAGTCCCTTCTGAGCTGAAACTCACATTTTCGATTCAAGCCCAGACTATAAGACTATTTTTATTCATTGAACCCTGGTAACTCGATACTTTCAATTAAAGAGTCATTGAGTATCACTTGAGGCAAATCTCGTATGAATGTATTCAAACGTGATCTTTTTTCGTTACTGCAAGACCCTACCACTTTTGCCCCATTTCTCCTAAACATTCAATTGACTTTCTGGTTTCATATGGTCCAAAATTTTTTGTTTTAGTATATTTATATAGGAGCAATAATTTAATTTCTCTTTTGGTACAAAAGAATTCCATCAATGCTTGAAATTCGTGAAACTGTTAATAACTTGAGTTACGATTATCTTTTCAATCTCATCCTACTTTCTAAATATAATTTGGTTCATTCTTAAAGAAGGTGCCTTTAAAGTGATTGATAATCAGTTTGTGATTGTGATTTCAATTTGATGTTCATACTTGTTAAATGTATATTCAGTCATTTTTAATCACCCGTCTATTCTTCTGGTTTTTCCAATACTCATGCATTTAATTACCATTTTTAAATTCTTAATAATATTTGTGCTTATTTATTATTGTTATTACTCACGGTAATTTAAACAAAAATAAAATTTTTAATTGTGGAAAGTAGCTGGAATTGGTTATCAGAAAGTCCAACAAATGATAAAGGGGAGGGAATTAAAAAGATAGTGAGACCAATTTGAAGGTATCAATGAGTCCTACTTTATTTGATTTGTGGACTTGAACTGTACAATATTTACTAAATGATAGTTCGCATTTCAAATTTAAATTTCACAGTTCGCCCCCCAAAATTGCAGCCAATGCTTGTCTACGATACTCATTATTTATTGACCGGTACTTTCTAGTCAAAAGGGATCGGTCTTGCTGCTTCAACTTAGTTTCTTTCTTTCAGTGACTGAGAAGGCATTTTAGAGCTGTAGCATAGTAAAGATGAGATAGATACAAATGTTAAGTTATCAGAGCTCCACAAACTGTGTTTACTCAGTATCATTTGTGATTAAAAATAAATTTTTTAATGGATGGCTAATGTTAGAAAGTAATCATGTCATTCTTCGGTTGTCAAAAAGCAGCTGTTATAAATAAGTAAACGATATTTCTTCTCAATTCTCCCACCCCTCCACTACCTCAAAAGTCAAATGTTACAATAGTAGGCCCCATTTCATTTAATAAAGTTGGGTGTTGGTTCGTTTACGCATTTAGCACTTTCTCCCTCGAGAAAGTTATTCTTATGATTTATTTTCAGTTCTGGTACTAACAGAAACGCGATAAATGAAGATATATTGATGAAAAATCGGTCAAAAGTCTATGTAAGCATTGAAATCTTGCGTTGTTTAGTTTTGTTGTTGTGCAATTTCCACTAATCAGTTTTTACTGACCAATCCAATCTACTGACATAACACAATTTTTTCTTAACTCCCTACCGGGTTAAAATTCTCCTAACTTATATTGCAAGGCTTTAAGGTGAATATTTAGAAAAAAATATATGCATCAGGACATTTATTATTTGTTGATTAAGCTAACTAACTGAATCTAATTTAGATACAAGTTCTTTCTTCAAAATAGTTAAATTCATTTCTCATCCATTAATTGCACCTGCTGTCATCAAGTTGTGTCAATTACAAGCCTGTCATCTAGCTTATTTGTGGTGTATTTAATGTTCTAATGTTTGTTTTGTTTTATTGTGCATTCAATATTATTGAAAAAGAGCAGATGTTTATTGTTTATACGAGCTCAGAAAAGATGCTATTACGAACATATTTCCGCTTTTTCAATGTCATTTATGTGAGTCTGTTGAGATTTATTTCAGTGGAGCTCCTTTCCTAATTTTGCAAAAAATTCCCTTCTTAATTTTTCTCTTTTCCGTAAGTTGGCCCGTTTTATTCCAAGTTATAACATTCTATTTTCCTACTAAATTTGTGCTTTTTGAAAAATTGCCCAGCCAAAGTAAGTAATGAAAAATTGCATTTTATAATGTGAAATATTATAATCGAACTTTAAAAGGAGAGTTCATATTTAGGCCGGCCAACTGTTTTGAAATCAATACAAACTATTATGGTTTTTTTATAAAACGAAAATCAGTCCTCTAAACCTCTGGATGTAGGTTCTATCAATTAAAATTTTCTCAAATAGTGAATCTCACCATGGATTTTAACCCATCCGAAATGCCAGTTGAATGAAATTATTTAGCATTTTCAGTATTATCAAATTGTCAATCTAAACTAGCTTTAATTAAAAAAATGAATCAAACTCAGTATGGAGGCGGGTAGCTGTCAACTTAACATTCACCAGTGGGAGAGACGAGTGAAGATTTTGGCCTTTAGAGTTAAAGTTTTACCTTAGCAATCAATTTCTGTTTGACCTTAACATTGACAATATTTGACACCAGTATGCTTAATTTGAACTTAATTTTTAGGTTACTCAGTAAGCGCTATTTCATGAACGAATTACATTTAATTCTTTTGATTATGAGGATAATGTACATCATGAAATTGCAGGGGTTTAAATAGGTGGTTTAAGCTAAGATTTACGTAAATTAATTAAACTTTCGAATAAAGAGAAATCCTATCATATTATGTAATCACTAATGTCTTCCAATTTGAGTTACTTTTTTGCATTTTATTCATGAGTGGTAGCTTTCCTGTATTCTGAAAAAGTAATTTCTTGAAATTTTTGTCAACACTTGCGTAATGTGTTGATTAATTTCGCTCAATTTCATTCTTTCTTAACTTCAAATTGACAGACAATAAATACGTCTCTGTTAGAATTGTTACCAAAGTGAATACTCTACCTTTAAATGCCTTTTTCTTCGACATGTGAATTCAAATAATTTGACATCTTTCAGACATATTTAAACAAATCGCAAATATTACATTATTACTCTTAATTTTAGCAGTAGTAGAAATCATTATATTATCATCACTCCTAGCCTACGTACCAGTATACTTCCATAATCTCAAGATGTTTACTTCTGGTTTCTTCATTCTTGTTCATTATTTTCGAAATAGACTGTCATTAACTACAAATTTGTTTAGGATAACTTAAATATTTAATCACAGGATTTTATAAGTACCAGTATTAATTCTAAATGTAGATATTTAAAAAAAGACTTTGATTTGAGAGAACAACAATATTATTCATTTATCTTTTTATAAATATGATGCGTATTTCATGAGACAGAGAACAATAGTGATTTCAGCGTTCTCATATCTTCATAGTTAGGCAAGATTTTTTCAATGTTCATGTTTGTTTGAAATAGATTCTTATACTATCGGTTCCAATTTTTAAATGATTGAAGATGATATCCAAAGATTATACACTTGCATATCAATTGTTAACCCTTCCATTAAGTTATTTATGCATTTAGGCCATTTCTAAAATCTACATTTTATCTTTAAAGTCCCATCTTCTTAGTTCTCTCCTTGACTAATTCTTTTACTTTCTGAATACATCTTTTCTGGTGGCTGTATATTTGAGGAATGTCTTTTTCGTTCTTTCGTAATATAACGGTTTTCTATTTACAAGATTATGCTATCTTCTGACATGTTGGAGATGGAATGGGAGAAAATAAAAAATTCTCTTCTTCTATAGCATAAGTAATATTCATATTCCGCATTTTTTACAAGCTAATGTTCAAAATTTTTTAAAACAGAGACAAATAAATTTATAATAGCGAGTAATAAAACGCCATAGAGATTTCTTGACGTGACTCTAGACCAATCCTGTTTTATACACTAAACCTAGTCGAGAAAACCCACTGAAATGTGAAGTGTTATTTATCACATACCGTCTACCCCAACTTCTTAACAATGTCACTTGCGTTCGCAGACTTACTTGCACAGTTAACTTTGAATTGACATGTTAGTGTGAGCTTAAGTTATGCATGCGCAGGCTAAGTGACTGTTTCTGTCAAACTTGAGTCGATGCTTTTTTGGAAGAGTGCAGCCCTCTAAGGTTTTTTTTGCACTCTTAGTTGCGAGATAAGGCTAATTTGATCTCCTTTTCTATTTTGAATGACTTTGCTACCTACTTTCTGGCACTTTAATGTCTGCCAATTTGAAAACGTGCCTTCTAGAAGTGTTTACGTGGTCGGAATGCTCATGTGATTCATCCTTGATTTATTCGACTTATGTTATTTAGAGAAGCATATTTAAGCAAACAAAATGACACTTGTAAACATACAGTGAAATCAGATTGTTAAGAGTAGTAATTTATCGGCATTCTGGAGGCAGTGGCAGTAGGTAAATTCTATTTTGTAATATTCAAGTGTTCCTAAATTCAATTGTCATGATTTGAACCCTGGAATTTTGGATGAGTTCGTGGTAGCGATATTTTGAGGTTGCTGATTACTTGATTAAATTGAACAATTGATCATGCCACTTGGATTTATTTATTTGCAAGCCAGGAAAATGCATAAGAGATTAGAAAAGGTCCTTAACGTAATAATAATCACTAGAGTTCATCTAGAGTGAAGTCTAGTAATAACTTGTTATAAGATCCGATAATATGTCTAGATGTTTTTGAATAAGATTTCCGAAATGGATATTTGAAAAACATACTGATTTTAATAAATCGCATTTGATGTCTTCTAAATAGCACTTAAAGCTAACATTTGTCTAGCTGCATCTGGCTTAACCTTCTAATTATTTTTAGAACACGAAGTTTAGTAGACCCTCGAAGTTCTATTAAGAAATATCAGTGTAAAATAGTCGTCTGTTTTCTTATTTACTTTACAAATGTTTGTATGAAAGCAAAGTGAAGCTTAATATAAAATAGTGCAGCCAAGTACAGCAGCCCATTGCTATAGGAATAAATTAAGGTGCATGATTATAACAGTGTGATGGTGACTGGGACGCCGAGCCGCTTTATGTGCTCAAATATAAGAGAATATATAAATGTGTTCATCGTGTTCTGAAACTTCTGTGCAGCAGGTTGTCTATACATGAAAATGAACCACTTTTTAGTCCATTTTCACCCTTCAGGTCTCCTGAATTTTGCGTTATTATTGTGATTGAGACATATTAGTATTAGGTAAATTCATATTTTTAGTGATATTAAATAACATTTTCATGGGGGCATCTTTATTTTGGAACAGAGACTTCAAAATTTAAAGATAGCAATAAAGTCAAAATCGTATTCTCACCCAAAACCCAAACTCTAGGAGGTTTGGTTTTTTCGTTAGAATGGAGTTTTTTGGTATATTTAATTAAATTACTAGACTGATTGGGAAAATTTATTGCATCTTGCCCACTTTTTCCGTCTTTACGTTTGGAATAACCACCTTTAAGGTCAATCCATGTTTTCGTAATCACATCAGCATCATGATTTCACTAATCGGTCCTTAGCAAAACAGTCTTCTGAATAATTTTTATCCAGGAAAAATAAAATGAAAAATTTATTTTTAAATATTTACAAATATTGTATATTTGTTAAATTATTCTAAATCGTAGTGTCATTGCTTGTTAGAATCTTGAGTAAATGGCTGAAATTAGCTTGATCTCGAGTTATTATTGCTTTTGGAGGATGTGTAGCTATTTTGGAGGCTAATGCGTCCACAACGCCTGCAGAACGTCTTGACCACGTCTCATTAATTAGGCAAACTGATATTAGTCTTGTTTTCGAGCACGTTTTATGCAATCAGATGCAGGTAATTAATTAATGCAAATTATCCCAAATTACGAACCATTTTTCTCTTCTTATCAGAAAATAAAGGGGTATGTACTGAGTTTTTCTATGGTAATTGGAAGAAATCAACGCAAGTATCACATCATATGAGGATAAGATAATGCACTGAAATCATTTTATTATCAGTGGTATGAGCAATTGGTGTATCGTTTGTAACGTTAGAAACCACGGGATCGTTACACTTCAACGAACATCAACTGAATGGAATGATCTGTGGAAGGTTGTGAGATTTCGTATTCGATTTCATACTCTTACATGACTACGCTAATATGTTACGAAACAAAAATCGAAGGCAATAAAATGTTGGGGCAGTATTTTCAATGGTGATGCTAAGAGAACAGGGAAAGTGCACTAAACGAGGAGAGAGGCCAATGGGATTATTGGACTCGGTGGCACTCAAATGCATATGGGGTCAAAGCGGTATTGGGACCCTCACAATGAGTCACGTGCTATTGTAAGTCTCTAGTCCCACCAATTAACTAGCGTAAAATTAAGTGGAAAGGAAATAAAAGCACCAATTACAATGCCAAATATTATATAAAACTGAAGTGGTAGAATATGAGCATCTCAGAATACAATTCCTCAGTCGAAGAGAAATTTCCTTCAAAATTTGTTGTTTTTATTGTTGATAATTATTTTATAGTATCCGTCAGTCAGTCCAGAGAGAAATTTAATCCTCCCTTACCTCTCCCTTTATATCATCCACTTAGGAATAATATTTGACCATTTTTATCATAAACTTATGTGATCATTTCCCACAGTAAGCATTGTGATTCAGCGAAACATTGGCCCACTTATCTCTCAGTATTTATGCTGTAAGTTCGATGAAGTGGATATCCGAATGTCTACTCATGCCTTTTAGATCAACCATAATTAATAATTTGCAGTGTCAATGAAAATTTATGGGGCAAACTCTTGGGTCTTCAGTTTACTTCCGGTCATTATAAATAAGTATTGATGGAGAGCTATGGAGAATGTTAGTGATTGTGCTCTGAATACAATTCGAATTCCACCATTTAAGCTAGTCATTAAGGCAAACTATCCTTTTTGATTCGACTCACTTGTCTTAATTTGATTAAAAGGGACTGCAATGAATGAATATCCCTGATTCACTTTAGTCTAAAAGACAAGCATGAGAGAAAGGAGATTATCTGAAAGGATTAGTAGAGATAAGATGCTTTAATTTCATATTCATATTTGTCAGCGAATAGGTCCGTTATATTTTAGCATTAGTTAATAAAACATGTACTCTGCATACTAATCTGAAAAATTCGTTGAAAAGACTGTTTATCCATTGAAAATGCCTGTTATAATTGACTTACTCAATTAATTTCATTCAAAGTGCACTTAATGCTGAACAGTTAAAAATCAATCTCCCCATAAATCTTTAATCGTGAGGAGCGACTGAAGCATTTCAAAATAAAAGGTTCACTGGTAGCGTACATTTTTTTACTATTTAAGCACTTAAATGCTTACCGATGTTAAGTACTTAAAAAAGGGTATTTCGAATTTCCATTTTGCTTTAATTACATGATTGAGGTACATATTATACATGGCATGCGTATGTCATAAATACTTTTAGCGGTTAAAATTAGTCACCAAACTATTGGGGTCTTTTAGAGACAGATTCATATTTATTTATTTTTATTATTGTCAATTTCAGCCCCACTTGCATCCCTTGAATCCCTACCACATGAAGATCTCTCTGACAGTTCGGTCTATCGTCGTTTCTTCAGTCCAGAAGCTGATATCTCTACCATCAATTCCTCAAATTCCCCACTTAGTCCTCTATCTCCACCTCCTCAAACTCATCAACCTGATTCTGTACGTCGCACCAGCAAATTATCACTGGCTTTTCTTGGGAATGCTGCTCGAATGTTCAAATTCAGTAATGGGAGTGGTCGAGCTGGTCAACAGGAGGGTACAATAACACCGGAAGATGGAACCAGGACAAGCTCGTCGTTGCCTCAACCGCCAGAGAAAGTGGGAAGTCAAGCGAGATTGTTTAAACAGCAAAAGAAACCGACGAGAATCAATGTAGGTGGTGGAATGAGCAGTGGATCAAGGATTGGAAGAAAGAGCAAGAACTCGACGTCATCTCAGGATACTGGACATTGTAACTCGCTTGAAATAATGGTGAGTCCAATAAAGTTCATAAGAGATCCGAATGGCCAATGAAAATGGTTATTACTGATCAAAATAGAGATGTTTGGTTACCGTACCGGGAATTGTGGACTAACTTCGGAAGACTCCAGTGAGAACACGTTTTATCTTGTGTTAATTACAACTATTTATATTAGCTAACGAGACTAGCTTGACTACAAGGTGAGATCATACTCTAGTGGGCTTAGCTTTCTTTAAATAGAGCTGAAAATTTAAATTCCACCTGCATAGGTAGGTCAGTTTGGTGAAGGTTGATAAGTCACTCCAAATAATTGACTAAGGGTTTAGAGGTTGCATCCATCTGAACATTAATCAAGCAACGTTTTTCACTACCGATTGACTTCTTCAGTGTAAGTTATCAGACTGGGAATCCTTTAACGGCTGGGGTTAAAATCTGTTGATTGAAGTTCAAATGGTCATCTTAATGCCAACTCAACTTTATATTTGTTATCTATCGAATGTATTAAATACTAGTATTTATGCCGGGGTTTATTAATATTAGTTGTCCATAAATTGATTGAGACATTTAGGACATAACTAAACGTACCGCGACTTTTAATTCAATACCCAGACATTGTATGATCCATTAAAAAGATCAGTAAAATAAAGAGTTTCAATTAAGAAGAGATTATATATGAAATTAAGCAAATTTTAATTCATTTTGATGAATTTATATATGCATAGTTGTGAAACGACAGCCGTCTTAAATACTGGGAGAATAGAAAATGAATGAAGCATCTTAATCGGAGCATGGTAATCATAAATATGTTTTTGAATTATTTCCCAAAAGCACATTCTAAAATGCTACAATTAATTATCCATGCAAATTGCATCATATGCAGCAAAACAGATACAATTTTAGGCTCCTTCTTTTCTGTATGTTCTTATGTTTATCCTTTTTCTAAAAGGTGGAAAGGATAGTGTAATACCCTTGGGACAGCTAAATGTTGGCAATGAATTCTGGCTATGCAAACCGAATTGAAAATTTCCTTTTCCGTTCTTACTAATGTAAGATTTTATTGCAGCCTACAAATGCTATGGGAAACAGGCTCAAGTGTTCCTTCATTTTCTCATCATGTATTTTCACTCGCAACAAGCATGCGCTAATGGCACCTAATCTGCATTCCTAGGTTGTACGACTACCAACGTTAAGAAGGTCAGAATAGCTGGATTGGACTATTGTTTCATTTGCATAAGGTCATTGTGTTGATGATGACATTTCCTTCTACAGCCCAAATAGAAATAGCATTATGCGAACAACCATAATGGAAGCTGAATAATTATAACATTTCATCGTGAAATGTGATTAGTATTGCCTTTTTAGGAAAGGATAAGGTTGGACAGCACACTAGAAGAACGGAATCCTTATATAAAGGTATTGAATTTAAGAATTACACACGAATAAATTTATATAACCCAGTTTCAGTCTTTGATGACAGTTTCTGCTTAACCGTGTTTCAGTTATTTTATAGAGGAACTAACATCGAAACAATTATATAATCTTTTATCCTTACTGGTATCGACATTAATATGAACATGGAAAAGTTGGTAAAGACTTCCCTACAGTCGGGATATGAGTATCCACATGGGTCTGATGCTTATCAAATAACTGGTCTTCCCTTTTTATTATCCATTATACTCATTCGTTAGTATTGTTCGAAAGGTTCAGAATTCAAATTACCAAATGATAAGATATATGTGGATTAGCTGGAGAGTGAGATTAGATTAAGTCCTAAGCGTGACTTTGAAAATCCAAAGCAGCACATTTACTGTTAAAAAGTCAAAAAGCTGATGTCAGATTTGGAATTTATTTGTGTATTTGAATTATGAATCGACTGATCCATGAACAATAAGGGAGTTACCTGAATTCCCATCTCGCTCTATGATCTATATTATTTTATGACATATTCCTAATATAAAATAATTGTTCTCTAACACCTCATCTCAAACACTCAAGTTTACCCCGACTCCCATTTGTGTGACTCACAATATTCGTGTAGTTAATTAATTTTTTTAAAAAACAGTTCAAATCCTTCCCCTGCCCCTATCAGTTAATCTTTAAAGAGTATAGTATGAGTCTCTCAACTTTCTCTTCATCCTTGATCTATTTTTATTTGTCTTTTTTTAACAGGAGATAAGAGAAATGGAGTCATCAATTGATAACGACCGTTTCCTTCACTCTCTGGAGTCGGCAGTGTTCACTTCTTCCGCAACATTGACTGGAGGAGCCAACAATGGTGGAACATCTCTCCATTCCTCCTCATCAACCCTCAACGATGGAGATCTTGGAGAATTTGGAGGACATTCAGTTGGTGGTTCCCTCTATCCTCCCCTTCCTCCTGGCTCTCCTGTCATTGGTTTTGCCTACTTGGAACTGGGAGATGTTCAAGAGGAAGATGACTTGGTTCAGAGGATTGATGAGAGAGGATCTCGAGAAGGTACGCGGTTTTACTAATACCTAATTATGTAAGTCTGGTCTAGACTACATTTCATTATATTCTGTCAAGATATAATTGCAATTGCGGGTGATGGGAGGGGAGAGCAGGCCGGTTAGGAAAAACACAGACGGGGAAATAAACCTGTTAAGACAATCATTTTATTTTCTGAACAGCAAGCGTCACAAATAACTATCCCTATTGGACTGTTCGATGTGTATATCTGGTTGCTAGGCGATCTGGTGATACCAAGCCTAATGCCATTTTTTCTTTCAATTGCTATGGGAGAGTCAGACATTATTTGATTCGCTTATTAAGGCACACGCAAACATTTTGTTCCGTTGGTTGTTATTTTGCGTGCAAGAAAGGCCAGGTTGACTGATATTCACTACAAAAAGCTTGCTAAGGCTTGTGACAGATATGTTGAAAATTACCTGGTATTACTTAGGAGGAATAAGGCAGTATTACATGAAAGAACTCTTTCACAATTAGGACAATGGAAAATACATTTGGTATTAAGTTAGCTGGAGTTAAAATTTATTAACAGTTTCTGTGATAGAGCTCTCAATTTACTTTATTATCAAAGAACATAGTCATTTCTTACACTGTTTGTACAATAATGAGCATAATTGTGTAATATAAGGAGTTAATCATTTTTGGAGATTAATAGATTAAAATTACCAGCTACGATTCGTTTAAAGGAATCAAGTTTGATAGAGGAATGTATAGTTGGTATCACAAGAAGAGTAACGAAATTTGAAGAATTTGACCCTTAAAAGTAAGAATTTTTCTAAATCTTAGCGATGATTGATAATCCTTGTTCTTAAAAAAGTTTTTGGCAAAATTGCTCTTCACGCCGTTTTTTTTATGAATATAGCTTTGTATCCATAAGCATTTTGCGATTTATTATTTCACAATCACCTCTGATTCAGTTGCCCCTATGGATTAATTATTAGTGTTTACTGCTTGGTCAAAGGTAGAAAAATTTTGCATAAGGAAAAAATTTTGCAAGCTCGTCACTCACTATATACACAATACATGGATAAATTCTTTTGCGAGTGAAAAATACTTCTTCAGAAATATAAGTGCAGAATGTTTCTATTTTATGAGTTAAAATTTAGACTCAAACCGGCATGAGTTTAAACCTGCAAATCTGTTCTATGTTCCTTATTCATTGCCTCCAATGACTATTGAGATGTATTTTTCGGTACTTTTCTTTGATAATGGGAAGTTATCCCGAGAAATTTAAGTAACTGGATTTGCAAATATGAGCATCGTGCAGATTGACAGATACGCCATGGCTAATATCGATTCTATGTTATTCAAGTGACTGAGTCATCTTATTTCAAATTCAAACTTAATCTCTGCTTCAAAATTGAGATAATATTGTGGAAATATTGAAGAATGATAAATTGGGGTGTAATTATGAGATTAGATTTCTACGAGGTCGCACTCGTAGAAATGCGTATTTGGAAATGATTCCGAATCTTAGAATCGAATTTCATGTTCATCAATCGGAACCTAAAAATAAGAATAAAGGATATTATTAAACTTATTGCTGAATAATTTTGTGAACTCTTTGGATTTCTCCACCAAAGAAGCTCAAAAAATATTGTTTATCAAATCATGAATTGAAGACAAGGTCAATGTCTTTGCATTTTTTCTTCTTTTGACTAAAATACTGTTTCTGGTTATCATGTGAATGAAGAAATTACTCCTTATTATTAAATTTCTATTTTCGTTAATTTTTTAGGTACTGACCCTCGTGGATCGACTTCAACAGTTGGAACGGATCTGGCTCGAGTAGGCACTCCTCCGCTAAGTGATAAGATTCGATTTTGTGATCGAAATCAAAATATCAGTCAACATGAGCGTAATCAGAAACACGAATACTCACCAGACTCTCAAATATCTGCCACAGCTATGCTTCCTACTTCAAGAGGTAATGTCTACTGATATGAATTAAGTAGTGTTGGATATCAGACTTGCTCATGTGCTAATATTCGTTATAGGACCGAAACAATCATTATCAGCCAGCTACACAGAGCCTCGTCCTTTCAGTACAAATATGGAGCCGTGGTTGGTTGTCAGTGATGAACATTTATTGATTTCACCCACCGAAGAGGGTACATCAAGGTCGTGGGAGAAGGGAGGTCATCCGATGCGATCGGTGTCGTCTAATGATATCGCTATGAAGTAGATTGACTTCGGTGAAAGACTGCATTTTATTCAAGAGAATATAATGAGAGGTTAATTAAAAATATACAAAAATACTAGATTACCCTCTACATGCAATGACTGTGATACGTCGAATTTCTTTTGTTTGAGAGGCTGCTTATCATTTATCAGACAAATATTTCATTGAGGAGAGTTTCGAACCTGTATTATGAACTTTTCGTGTTATTTCTGTTCTACGAAATTCAGATTTACAAAGACACCTTTTAACAAATATTTCGATGTGTATTTACGTTTTTTGTGTATTCTATGAACTATTTGTAACTGGAAATAGTCAGCATATGTGACTGTACGAACTGTAGATTAAGCTGGTAATTATCAATGTGGTGTTAATCATATAAAAGGGATTAATTTGTTTTGATATCACCGTTCAGGAGTCGTGGACATTCAGAGATCACCCATCTGTGGAATGTCTTTATAATCTTCTGATTGGCTATCCAGGTGGTTGAGCATGTCAGCGATTGATTGATTTTGAAGCGTTAAGATAAGGAGGTAACAACTTGGTCAAGGTGGTTTTAAGGCAAAATAATGTGTAAATAATAAATGGGATCTAAATGAATAATTTAGATTTATTAAAGAACTTAAGGACACTCTATAATTGATGTGACGATGGAGAATGGAAAAGTGATAAAGATCAAACCAATTGAACTTTATTATTATCATAAGTCATTATTCAGACTTTCACAAAAGATAGCCAAGGATAATGTGTTACAAAGTGCCTTCGACTATTTGCTGCAGCAGAATTAATTGAAAATTACATTGCGTAAATAGAAATTTACTGGAATGATCTTATGTAATCGCAACTTTGTTGAAACTGCCCTAATAATAAGAGATGTAAATATATAATTGCTTTATAGTACAACAAGTGAAATAAATTCATAAAAAATAATATATTATAAATATATTTTAGATTTAATTAAGCGTTGCTGCTGAAAATGAAAGCTTTTTTAAGGCAATTAATTTTAATCATTATTGTTTAAACAATTCAATTTAAGCATTTTAAAGGCCATTGAAGCAAGGAGTCTAGTTTAACATGACTGAGTCGCCCTCATATTTTCACTGCAAAATGTTATAAATATACTTTTCTTTTGCCGGAACTTAAAGAATGTCCCAACCATATTTGTGATGTATATCGATTTCATAATTTTAATCATGAGAAATTATATCACTATTGTACTATTTTTCATTAGTACTCTTCGTTGTGAAGATTGTATGACTTTTATTCTAAATAATTACTGATCTAGATTTGATGATGCCCAATTCATCATACTATTGCGGTCGATCACCAAGCAAAACATTTTTGAAAAATGATGACTTACTACTTCATAATCAGATCGTCCTTTATTTTAATGCCTCGGCGGCATATAACTTAACGGCATTTCCTAGACATCCCCGATATTTCAGTAGAGTTGTTTGTCCAGGCGTTTCAATCAGGCCTCCTGGTCGCTATGTTCAAAATCGAGTAGAAAACGGAACTGTAAGTTTTTTTAGACCCTACAATTAGTATATATCTCTCATCATTTTGATTATCAAATTGGTATTTTCGATTTTCTTATCATATTTTTTTTATCTTAATTATTTCATTACTCAGTGTAATATCTTTACGATACCTAATGAATTGTGATGTGAATTCACTACCGATATTTGTTTATTCTCCCCTTTGATTTTGATTATTTTCTGACAGTTAATTTGTATGCTGACTTATTGTCAACTTGCTCAGTTAATTCTGAACGATTTTCAAGCTAATTTAATATTTAAATATGCATTTTTAGTAGGATTTATTTGAATAACTATATTAAATTTAGCATTTATTCAAAATGATTTATTTTGTCAGTATTTTATACTAGATGATCTAATCTGATGATCAGTTTGACTGTCTTATAAGTAACTTAGATTCGAATTGCGCATATTTATAAAATTTATCAATATACATTTAAATGACTGCAATTTGTTCCAATTACATTTTTATAAACCACATACTTTTGGAAAATTTTAGAATCATCTATGAAAAACTAACTGAATTACATATTTTAAAGGGGGCTAAATCTTGTTAGTTTGCTTATTTATCTCGTGCCTGATTTATTAAATTCTGCAGGTCTATTTCTGGCTGCTTCATGTTCGAGCGTCCATTGAGTGTCCACCTCGTCGACCTCCCAGTTACGAGGATTTTCACCTTCGTTTGCTTCAGTGGATTGCCAGATCAGAAGCCGATTCTTCACGAAATGATATTGAAGAAGTCTATGAACGGGGTGACTCCTCGCATCTACCCGGACACAAAGTAAGTTTATTAAGTAAATTATTAGATTTTGCTTAAAAGTCAATTAAATTTAAATCTGAGAAGGCGGGTATTTTTGAGTTTATTAATTTGCATCACGTATTGCATTTCTTGAGTCCCTTCTAATACCACTTTTCCTGACGAAAAATCGGTAGAATGACGATCTGAGCAGGAACAGCTAATTGCAGTCTTATTACTGAGTTTACTATTTACTGTTTTATATGCTGAATGTCGAATAGTGTTTGAATTGCGATAGCAAATTGATCTTTACTTGATCTTTACAAATTGATCATTATTTTTTTATGGAAAATACTACTAAATCAATTCCATGCAAACATTACCATCTATGATGATAATTACAAAGATTTTTGTAATAAATGCATTTCAAACTATTAATGGTAAAAATTTATCACAAAATTTACTAAATTGTAATTTTCTAATCAGTGAAAACGTTATAATTTTACTTTGGGATCAAATATTTCATCTAAATCTTGGTGAATTTAGTCCCTCTCGGTTTTCCGTACTTCAATATAACTGAAAAACATAGCGTTAGCAGATTTGTTTGATCACAATCTCCGCATTTGCAATTTATGAATCACTTAGTTTGTCAGGCTGAAATTTAACCTCGTGAAAGGAGTAATTTTCTGGCCTTGGTGTAGCATTTGGATTTTAACCTGGCTGTGACCTAATACCTTTTGCAATTAACTAATTTTATGCTTCAGTTGAATTTAGAATTAGTCCTGATCAATTATAAAAGCTACAAGATGTGTTTAAATTAAATATTGGGATATAAAATAGCGAAATTTCTTACTGCTTAATAAACTTCAAACTGGCATGCTTTTCGTAAATACCCATAACATCCACTCGAACTGATTTTGATTTTAAATGAAGTAAAGCTGGCGGTCTTTTTAGACTTATGCATTTGCAAATTCTATATTGGTAAATACCGTGTTAAAGCAAACTTCGTAACACTTTTCTGATTTAAACAGATTTATTTTGCTGTCTTTCTTCTGACCATATCTAATCACTTCGAATGCTTACTAAATGTACCAAAGGCTTTAATGTTACGGGCACGTATGCTACTGTTGTGTCCCAATTCCCTAAAGAAATTGCAGGGGGCCTGTGATGTATTATTTATAGGTTATAAAATGACACTAGTATTTAACCAGGCAGTGCACAAACGAAGTCGGAATAGCCAATCACAGTTGTTAACGTGTCCCTTCAAAGGATTACTGAATTGCTTCCATCTACAGAAGACTCGTATAATTTTGATAGAAATAAAATTGCATTTTTATTAGGCTTTAGCAGAATAAACATAAATTCCGCAATATGGATTCTGGGAATGAAACCTCCTTACTGTCATACTGCTGGCCATCTAGGTAGCTGATTTGAATAAAAGCACCTATAATTTTTGAATAAAGGGATGAAGAGACTCCGCCGTTTAAGTTACAGATCTCCAGTTCTCCTTCTTCCGAGTCCGATTTACCTTAGCCACTGTGTACCACAGTGGGCAATCTCGGTCATATTTATAGTAAAGCACCATTATACCAGTGGCAACATAGCTTGAAGCTATTTTTTTAATTTCAGTAAAATGAAGATTGAAAATTTGTAACTTGTTTTTAATGGGAAGACGGTACGGCAAATCGATATTCCTATGGAATACGTTTAGCACTACTGAAAGCATGCTAAGTGTCAAGTCCGTGCCTTATCATTGTACCCCTTTTGAGCTCAGTAATGTTGTTCAAATCTAATTAGCAGATCCTAATTATAAAAACAAAAGAAAGGGCCTTTTCTAAATAAAAATTAAGGTGTTTCAACTAGTTAGAATAAAATAATTATTTAAACATTATTTTAGAATAAATCCAAATATTACATGCAGAATGAAAATTTCTAAGGTATTTAAGCGGTAATTTTTTTAAGTGGCCAAAGCAGGAATAATTAAATAATTATATACTCATATTATTTCCCCTATCTTAGAGAGGCTCTGATTAATGAAATAAAATTATGTGGTTTTGATTCAGTTCCTCGAGTGTGATTTCTTTAGCATGAAAATCCCTTGATTAGCATTTCTCCGTCAAATCTTTAAAATGGTCTTTAGATACAGTACGTATTTGTTTTATTAATATTATTTAATTTCGTCATAAATGTTTCCATTATCGCCTTTGTTTAAGATCCCATAATTTTGCTAATGCATTTAACACTATATCCTAAACTTGAAAATGGATTATATAATTATTTAATAAATAATTGAAAGGAATTATTTTCAAAAATTTTGATTTAAGCAAAATGTAATTAATTTGCTTAACTAGAATTTATTTTATTTTGTATGCTAAGTTAATTAAGGTGGACATTTTTGTAACACGGGATAAATTAGCCAAATTAAAGCCTTAAAGTGCTCTTTTTACTGAAATAGTGAATTTATTACACATCTTTGATAAAAGATTCGTAAGGATCAAAGATTACATTAATTTACTCATATTTAAAAAATTAATATTGTTTAATAATTAACTAAATAAAAATGCACTTATCACTAGCAATTAAACCCGCTGATTTCGCCAGTTTTTATGTTTAAATTTACCTGGTGAAAAGTTCAGTTCTGTGTTTAAATTATTTCATACAATTTAATAATTTTAGACGTGTTCTGTATATTTAATATCATTATTACATTCTAGATGACACAATTCGTTCCGAACGAATTATGTGTGATCAGTTTTATGTGCTAAACATTAAATATTAACATATTAATGAGTTCTGTTGAGTTGAAAATTACGGCTGTCCCAGCTTTGCAATGTTAACATCAAGTAAGCTGCTAAATACCGTGTAAGATCATTTTGCTTTCTTAGTTTGGAAGAAAGAAAAAAATTGAACTGGCGAGACCGACTATCATGATAAAAAGAAAACCGTTCAAGAATTCATTTAATTATCCAGGGATGAATCATGAAACTGGAAGTTAGGAACGAGGACTACCCATTAGACACACATTGTGCAACTCAAATTTACAAATGAGATGAAGTAAGACTAACCTCAACAGAATGCAATAATTTTTCTCAAATCAGAAGAACAAGATTTGAGATGAACAAGTAATGTATTGGACTTTAGAAGGATGGCTAGCAGTCTACGGTATCAGTGAGTATGTGCAAAATTTTTTATACATGGAGAAGGTCTGGAGATAAAGTAATTAGGAGAGTTAAAAGATGGTTGAGACTTAACAACGATAGTAGTTCCAACGCATTATGGGAAAGTTAGCTTCAATCAGTCGACTGAGAGTTTGGTTGAGACATGGTAACGATGACATTCTCAGCGCAGTATGGATAAATCAGACCATATCGATCGACTGAGTTGACTAGGCGTGGAGAGTTTGCTGCCATCCAGGAAAATTTATTATTAATAAGAGAAAAAATTATTTAGATAGAAAATTAGGGAATCCTTAAATCTCCTTGATTTCTTGAACTTGCTTTTAATATTTTTATCACATATTCGAACTTACTGATATCCAATTTCAGTCTCTACAACGAAAAATTGTAAAACTTTCCTGTCTTGCCATTGGTTACAGTAATAAGTATTGAAGAAATATTCACTACTTTACCAGACACATAGAAATTAGATATATCATTTGTTCAGTTCACTCAAGTCATAATCCGGACAATTTTCAGTATGTAAAATTATTTTATGGTAATTAAAGTATACAATTAAAATAAAATTATTAAACTTTGACTGAAATTCCAATGCGTTTTTTTTGCATAATTTAATCTAAGGAATGCACTGGATGGGAAAATCCCGAGGGGATGTCTGGATTTCATGGGTAACGGTGAGCTTTATGATTAACCACAAACTTTTAAACAAAAAAGAGGAAGAATTCGCCTCATTATTTATACAATTGTAACTGCATAGTATTTATTCAAAAATGCTTTAATTTTAACATATTTTTGTTTGCCAACTTGTTTAATTTTATCCGATAAGAATGTGCTTATCTGCTAAATTATACTGTCCATTATTATCTCTTCAGACAAAGCAAAAATTACAGTTTTTCATGGTAGTGCAATAAAAGTTATGTACCGCAGAGCGAATGGAAGTAGAAATTAAAGTCCGGTAATCAGAAGTGTCTTGCATTTTCCGATCCTTGTATTCAGGTTACAAGCTTTTACTTCTTAAGCATAATCCCCTGCCTCGTGTTATAATGTTCCAATATCACAAATAAAATGCTATATGAGTTCAAGGAAAAATACAATGGAGTGTTTTGTTATTGAAAGGCAAAAGTTTTTATTGGTCTTCTTTATTAGCTCTCCCTATTTGTGATAAGAAGGGATCAGATCAAATTGACATTCTGATATATTTGTGTAATCCTTTACATGATAGATCCGTTCTTGTTCGTCTTGAGCTAAAGAAAGGGCAAATTTTAAAAAGAAAAAGTTTAGAGAGTGCCCAGTTCAAATTATTAAGTGTTTGTTTATATTATTAATATAATTCCCACTGGCCTTGACTGTGTCCTCTATTTGATCAATTGTTTGATATATTTTTCAAATCAATTTCAATTGCTTTGAATTCGGTTCTCGTTTTAATTCCACAGTTTAGTCCCACACCCTCTAGTTGCTGCATGTTTTCTTCAAAATTTGAAATAGGTTAAGGAAAAGAAAGTACATTTAAAAGTCATTAAGGAATACTAAGTTAGTATAAGTACATAAACTGTCAATTATTGAAAATAAGAGTTATTAATGCCGAGCCTACATAAATAGTATATTTTCAAAAAGTATATAACTAATTTTGGGTTTAACCTGATTTAGCACCATTCATTTTTCAAATGTTCATTCGACTCGAAAGTGCCGTCATTACACTTTCTTTCATCTCAGTGCCATTTCATAAAAACTTAACACATAATTTTGTCATTTTCAGATGTGATTCTATGGGAATTTTTCTTCGAATAACATCCGGGTGTCACGAAACGCCAGATATCTGCGCAAATTATTTGCTCTAAAAACTAAATTTAATTTTAAAATACGAAAGAGCGCTTTAACACTCATTCCAGAAAATTTGATAAGAAACATGCTCTCTGTTGCCTCTCTTTTGATATTTAAGTCAGTATCGTTAGTCCACTTGGTGAGAGTTGTTGTCATTAATTTTGCAGACGGTCATGTCGATCACTGTATTATGCTTTAGAATGGCTTTGCAGATTATATACAACTACAATGCGAAATGTCATTCGCCATCCTGGCGAGATGGAAGACCTTATAAGTTCGATGTTGGATCATTTTCATTCAACCTCTACTTGAATCGTGTTCTCAAAAAAATCAAAGACATGAGCTAAAGCTTAAGTATTTCCATCGACATTTTAAAAGTGTATTTTCTTCTTCGAACTCAGTTGTCCACTATTTGGCCGAAACTTTTTCCACTTTTAATGCACACTTACCTTTTTTCTCCGTTAAATACAAAGTGAACTGTGTGCGAAATGTAACGGGCATTTTGCATGCAGTCCATTTACTCCGGGTCCTTTTGATTGTCTGTGCAGAAGCTCAGTTCAGTCAACAGCTTCTTGCCTCCGATCCCGAATTTTTAGTTCTATCTCAAAGCAGTATGGTCTCTCATTTAGAGGCCTATCTTCTTAATGGAAAAATTCGGTAGTTGTATAATTAGATACCGGTTTTTTGTTGAACAGACATGATTAGAGTTAATTTTATAAAGATGTGTTAATTTTATATTTTCAATCAAATTTTATACATTACCGTATATAAATTAAAACATAATAGCATAGTTGTTTATCATTCGTCAAACAGAAAAAGATTAATCCTTTTATTACTAAGTTTCGTTTCAAAATATTCCATTGGGAAAAATGTAGAAATGATGCAAAAAAGGCAATTCTGAACTATTTATTCGGTTTAAAACGACCTGAATGGTATATAACAAGGACTCATATTTCAGTACTTAATTTCATAGGTCAATATTTATCCTTTAATTTTAATAGGTATTTCTGCCAAAAACTTCTAGACTTTAAGGGTTATGTATTCCTTTCCCATTAAACTTAACTTCTATTCTTGTCCATTTTGCGAAATTGATTACTTTGGCATCTCACTAAAGGTAACAGTAAATGACTCAATAAAGTATGCTGAGGGGGGTGAGTGAGAAAGAGTACGTTATTAAGTCAGATCATTAAGATTCTTAATTTGTTTGAATTAAGGAAGCAATGAAATGTCCATTTTCTAATTTGCAATGAACTAATGTTCAAATTTTATGAATTGACCCTGAAATTCGTATGTGGAACTATCCTCACGACATTGAGATCTTGATGTCCTATTGATTTGGTGACATTAATGTAGTCAGGAACAGGAAGATAAAGCTGACAATGACTTTTAAACATGGCAGTGCTCACAAGTGTTTTCTTAAGTTAAATGTTTAGAAACATAAATCATAAACTTTAATTTTTTGTCTTAATATCTTTTTTAAGGAATCAGAAAGTCTTTCCCTCTCCTGCACTTCTTCACAGCGGAGTATAACCTTGAGAGATCGAGTGCGCGATCTCAAAGTATCATGGGATATTTATCCTAACCGATTTCCCGCACAATCGGAAAATGAAACCAAAGAAGCCACCAATCTATTCCTCGCTGGATTCAAAGATATTCCTCCCGAACTCAAAATACGCATCCAGATCACCTCGCGATTACACTTTGGCGGAAATCTTTCACCTTCTCGAAGTGAGTACTATCGCATAATATGCTTGAAATATATTTTGCTATTATTATTTATTCTTTATAACCTTTGTCATATTTTTCGAAAAATTTATAGAGAAAAATTAAAAAATTATTACAATGTTGTTTTATATTTTTAAAAATTCTCCCTCATTTACATTTTATTAAAAATTAAGTATTTAAAGTTCGTGTCATTAAAAACTTTAACCTTAGATATCTTTAATACATTTCAATAATCGTAATTTGACAGTATCTAGATTACATGGCACTACTTAATCAGAGATTTTATTAATAGTTTTGGATTTTTATTTAAGTTTTCAGTCGTTTCCATTGCAGTTTCATTATTTTTGTTTCCCTTTATTGATTGTAGTGTTAATTTATAATCTTTCACCCTCGCTGCAGGAATGAATTTACAGGTCTTGATGAAAGTGATAAATTTTAATTTCATATTATCTGAATTCCAGAAAACTCGTTTCTTCAAAAGAATAAGTAACTAAATACTATATGAAAAAACATTAAATTACATAATTTTATAGCTGGTATTAATATTGTTTATTTAATTTCTTAATAATATTTATTAAATTACAAATACTAGGAAAAATCTCAAACATCATAAATCTGTCTACGAAATAATCCCGGTTTGTGGATAGTATTTTTAGTCGTAATTATTGCAAATAGATGAGTTTTTATAAATTTCGCTGGTTTAATTAATTTTAAAAATATGAAGGCTACTGGGCTTAGTAATTTTTAATTTTCAAAAATTACTTCTGTATGTTAATTAAATGGTCTACCTCAAACCATATTTATGGAAATTCAGCACTAAAGCAGTTTGAAAAGGAAGTGGTTGATAAGGCAACACAAGGTAACCAGCCTGAAGTAATCTTTGCCGTGGGACTATTATTTCCCTGCGAAGGCTCTTTATGGACGTGGAAAAATGCAAAACATTCTAATTCTAATGTTTTTTAAAGGAATTAAGTAAATAATTTCCGTTCATTTATCCGCTTGTATCTGGGATTTTCATTTAAAACTTTGGTGGATCAATATGCAAAATTTAGCAAATATAACCGTATAATCCAGTGAAATTGATCAGGGATAAAAGATATATTGTGGCCAATGTAGCATAAAGTTGAGAAATAGGAGAATAAAAGAGAAATGTTAATGAAGATTTGTACTCCGATATAATTAATACTTTATAAAGCCTTGGATCTTTGGGGATTTGGTTTGACGCGGATAGAAGGAGGGCGTGGACCTCAAACTAAGTGGTCTCAGAATATTAGTTTAATAGGAAGAAATGCATTGACACCAATGTATTACTTATACTGTAATTAAATATATTACATGTTTTGCAACTCATCCGTTACAACTTAACTGACCCCCGAAATGGCCACAAAAGCTAGATCTCAATTATAACACGTAATTTCCGTAATTGTAGGATTTACTCCAAAGCAAAATTATGAATAATTAATAATAAATCGTCAATTTGATTTTTCTCGGATAAAAAAATCATTCATCTTTTATTCAACACTTTTCGGTGAACGTTGTCTCTTCTTACGTTTGAGCATTGGATCCACCTTGCGTCCTTTTCAAGTCCTTCTGAAGCGTTTGGATTAACAGTCGGGCCTAAGATTGTGCTGAATCTACGGAGTTTGGGGATTCCACGGCTGAGCGGGGCCACATGCGTCCAGATAAATCTCCGTTGGATCCGTTTTTGGTTTGGAAGTTAAAGCTGAGGGTAGAGGACGAAGATTTTTGCAATGTCGCACCTAAATTTGGACACCAACATGAGGCCTCGTTCGGCGCCTAACCGTGAAGGACTAAAAATCTCCTCCCCTTGTCGTATGAGAAGTTGCTTTTTCACATTGTCAGCATCGCTTATCCAGACCACTGAAATAAGATCAATAATACAAATGGGACATATACCACAACAAAGGCCCTTCAATCGATCAGAAGGGAACTGGGTAACATTTCTGGAGACAATTAGGGTACGCCCTATTTAGCGAATACTTAGCGGAGGCTGTTAATGACGATATCGGTTGTGGCAGACTTAATGAGTATGACCTTAAGCAGTAATAGGTAGGAGATTGCTCAAATAGGTCCAGGAGGACTAGCATCAATATGAGCCCAAGGAACGTTAGTTTAAAAGCGCATGCAATTCTAGTAATATGAAAATGCAACCTTTTCTCCATTTCGTGCAATCACTTTTAATACTGTTCCATTTGCGGGGGAAACAAGTTTAGTAAAACCGATTTCCTCAGGCTCGTTGCATTTATCATCCACCAGTGCTGATCGTTTGGAACAGCGAACGAGCTTTGATTTAGATAGAATGTGGTTGCACTGACCATGACATTTTTGAAACTTAATTATGGTGTACAGAGGCAAAAGTACGAAAAACCTTCTCTTTGTCCTTTTAGGGGTATATTCGATTTGTTTGGTGATCCGGTGTTTGTTGCTTTGACACGGTAGGCTTAGAAACAAGTCATATTGGAATGATTTTGGGCATGAAGGTTCCACAGAGTGCGTGAAATTTTTTACTCTGACTGATAGGTGAAACTCTTGTTACCATTAGCCATCTGAACTGGAGTTGCAGAAGGAAGCACTTTAGAAGAGACAGATACAACTGGATAGTGAGCAGATTTTTCGGAATAGTTTAGAGAAACGATGTTGGCCGGGGGATTAGAAACATCAAGAGATATTTTAATCTTAAATTTCTCAGACAGAAAGTTGATTTCTGCGGATAAGCTAACAATAGAGAAATCCACTGTTTGTTAAAGAAATGAATACTTTTTTACTTTTGGTTTGTAAAATCGTCAAAGCTGGTAAATAATGTGCGTTCCCCACTTGTTATAATTCAATTAGCCTCCAAAATGGCCACAAAAGTCATACCTCAGTAATAATGCGTAATTGCCGTAATGATAGGCTTTACTCCAAAATTATGCAATGCAACTACCCTGTAATTTAGCACATGTTAACAAATATGCAAATTTTATGAATAATTAACCATAAAGTTAATTTTTCTGAAAAAATCCATTCATTTTCATCCAACAATGACCTCGAAGATCTGATTCGCATAGCCATCGAATGCCAGATTGATTAATATTAGTACAACTTCATATTATTTATTTTCCCAAATTTTACTTTAATAAAGATCTAGGGGAGGGAAGTGACTTACAATTTAGTCCCACTAAGTAAACAGTCAACAGTTAGCTGAATATTTTATTCTGTTTACTGACTAGAGAACCTTTTTATGAATTGGCGCTAATTGAAATGCTAAAACTATGGTAGGAGATTACAGCAAATCGCTCTATTATACCATTTTAAGTCTGCTTAAAGCATGTGCTCCTGCGGCTTTGTAATCCAACTTTTTTCGACTAATTTGTGTCGTATTCTGATCAAATTCTAGGATTTAGAATAAATCTCGGTTCATTTGCGTGTAGGTGTGGGTGGCTTTGTTTTAAACTATTTTTGTTGCCCGACCATTCTAATCTTTTCAACCGTATGTGTCAGATTTCTTTCCGCCTAAAAAATGAAATGCCATGCATATTTCAGGTCACGTCTTAATGTTAGTAACAATGCTGAACCAATACCGTTTGCTGTATTAAATGAAAGTGATTTCAGGTGAAAATCCTCTGTTGTCACCTTAATAAAATTGAGTGCTGAAAAGGCGTTATTTTGTCTTATAAAATGTACAGTATAACGTCAAGATACAAACTAAATAGCACGAGACGCGGGGCTATATATTTTTATGGATTAAAACTGAAAGGCATTTGAAATTTTGAATTTTCAATTTACAAATTTAACATTTAAATGCTTGAATATTTCGTTTCAAGTGAAGGTTTGTGTGAAGACTGTTTTATAGGAAATTTCTGTTTGCCACATCTTTACGCATTTACTTAATAATGTATTACAAAAGTCCAGGTTTATTTTCCTCTCTTGGCAGAAGAAAGCAAAGGCACAATAATTATTAGATAGCTCAGATGAATGCTCAAATTCAATATAAATTACTTTGTACTTTTAAAATCCGATTAGAGTATCCCTTTTTATAATAAATAGAACCAATTTAACTGTTCTCAGTTGTCACTGTGTCGATTCTGATGTAAAAATTTTTCATGTAAGACGCTGTTTGAAATTAAAATGCAACATAAACATCAAAATAGAAATTATTTCGTCTCTAAGAATCGGCAAAGAAAATTGTACTAGAAACAAAATCAAGGAGGCCCTTCTCAGCCACAACGATTAATTCACTCGGGAAACAGGAGACAGATCTTGGAATTTAGACCTTGGAGAAGTGAAATTATAGACTCTGAACCCAAAGATCAGATTTTGTAAGATTTCCAACTATAAATAAATGGTACTTTTTACTTACTGTACCGAGATAAATTGTTAAATTGTCTCTATTGAAAAGCATTTAAAAGTACTTTTGAGTATTCAACTTGAAAACCTTCAGCAAATAGGCTTATCAACTTTCCTTTCCCTAGTTTTCTTTTAGGGAAATACTAAACATTTTCCCACTGTAAATAAAGTCAATAAGTTAAGGCACATCCTTGTTTTTTGGCATAAAACATATGCTAGATTTTGCACCAGATAATATTCTTCCGAGTTAGCGAAAAAAGCACTCCTTGCTTGAAGTAAATCGTCCACTTTTTGTCTGTTGCAAGGTGACTTTTTCCAGAGCAAGTGAAGATTGCCTTCTCATTAAATGTGAAATTGCTCTCTTGTGAAATCGGGCGATTTGCAAGGGCAGATTTTCTGCAGTATATTTGAAACGTTCTTACTTTATAAATCGATGAAAAAAACCTTTAATATTTAAATAAAAAGTTCTTTTTTAATTTTTGCTACATTTAATATTTGATTAATCGTTAATGCTACCTATTTTTGCAATAAGATCATGTTTGTTCAAGATAGACTTATCACTCTAAAGCGTCATTCACTTATGTTTATTACTTGTAGTAATAGATAAATTACTTGTAGTAGATAATATGATCACAATTATTTTCAATCTAAACCCATAAAGTAACGTAACGATTTCTTTCAATTACTTTACGAAAAAAATCTCAACTCCATTAAGAAAAGTTTTATCAGTACTTGGGTTGGTTAGTGAATAGATATCCACTCTTATGAGAAGCTCACGTCCTATCGCTCCTTTTGTTAACAGCCATCAACTTCGTTAGAGGTGGACTGATGACCTCCAATCCCGTGAATTTTTTGTCAGATGTTCAAGTTGACGGCTAGGCTACTGTTAAACACCATATACGATAGGTGATAATTTAACCAAGTAACAAAGAAGGTAAAAGTTAAAAATATCCAGGAAAATATGAGATTATATCGGCTTTCTTTTTAGATTTCTGTATGTGAAAATCATTTGAAATCCCCGGTTTATGGATGATTTTAGTAAATACCTTAAAACTAAACACGATATGTTTAACAAAATATCTGGCTGGGAAATTTTTATGTCTAATGCAGGATAGTTCCTTCTTTTGGGTTACACACTACTGGTTTTGATCTTAAGCTTAAAAGATACTACGAAGGGACTAGAAAACAAAATGTTGTTCGAGTAAAAATAACGTTCTGTTTTACGCTACTCTGAACAGGTAACAAATGGTAGAGTTAAATATTAATTAAAATAATATATTAATATATCGTAGAAATATGTAAAATATATATTAATATAATATTATGTTTATATATGCAATATAATTTGATAAAATTAAAATATAGGAGGCTTTGAAAACGAAAATAACATTGAAGAGCAGTCAATGTTCTACATCTGCTAATTTTGATCATAATCCGAGTCCAAATTATTTCGATATTCATAAAAAATAGTTTTGTTTGGAAAGAGTTGAAATGATCTCAATTAGAATTAACTTTTTGGTACATTTTATCACGTTAAATAATCCAGTTTAATCATTTGCTGAAGTGTTAGAATTAATAAGAGAACAATGTTAATTTTATTTACAATATTCTGTACTATTTCTGCAAAATAAAAACACACTGATTTAAGAATAGAGTAAAATAATTAAAAATTCGAAATCCATTTAGTCTTCCTTAAAATCGGCGTGCAGATTTTGGAAAGGCAAAATATGTCTGTAAATCAAATATCATTTCCTCGAAAATTAACTCCAGAAAAAAGCGTCCTCTTTAAACTCTATTAAGATTTGCTGAATCAAAATTGGTCTCCCTTTCTTCTCAGTGAAAAGTTAAAACTTATGATGAAATTTGGCGAAAAGTTGAATCTTTTGCTTCGTCTCATCATTTGACTTTCTTGCAGTCATTTTGCGACATCGCATTTCAGTTTAATTATTTCATATTAATGAGGATTCCCAAGCCCATTTATGGAAAGCCTTCTCAATCTCCTATATTAGCTAGATTTAATCAATGCTGCTGACTATTTAACTCACGGATTTGTGCCGATGGGAATCGGATCCGTAACCGCTGTCACCGCAGGCGTCCACAGTATCATTATGTAACTGGCACATTAATTAATAATTATCATTATTTATCTAAAAAGTTTGGATTCATAAAATGTTTACCTATCCATGGATTACCCACTTAAAATCTTTCTGCTCATTTATCAAATGTAATATTTGTATGTTCAAATGTAATATCGTGAAAAATCAATCTCATGCATTTACGGGGGGGGAATTTAGCAATTAATTAATATTTAATAATACCATTTAATATATTGTTAGTTTTTTATAAATACTTCAAAATTATATAAGTAAATATTGAAGGAAGAAAGACATATGAAACTAAACGAATCTGTGAAAAGCTTTGAATCATTATTTGCTTTGATTACGTAGACACTTGGATATCCTGATTTATTGTATAAAATACTTTATTTAAATTAAAATGCATTTTATAATTAAGTTTGCTCAATCAAAGTTAAAAACGCTTTTAGTGATAATAAAGCGGCTTTACAAAAGCAATTACAGTAAAAAAAACAACAAGAAATTAAATTAACTTCCGGTTTTATAAGTACCTTATTTTCCCCTGTTTTCTAAAAGGATTAATATATTTAACCCTACAATATATTTTTAAAATAATCATCTGTGCATTTACAGTTAATTAATTAAGAAACAAAAAAGTCTGTTTTTGTTAATAATGAATTTCTTCAAATTGTTAATTCTATTTAAAACATATTGGATTAAACAAAACAAGTGCTGGTTATATGTTCTCGGTGTGGCAAAATAATAGATATTATTAGTTCTTTAATCTGGACATAAGAAGAGATAGAATCGCTCCAATTTCAAAAAATCTTAGTTTATCTTTACTTTTGCATCTCGTGTTTGACAAAAACTCGCTATTTTTTTATTTAAGGCATTTTTTCAAAATATTTGAAGAGCTGGCAGATTCTCTCGGTGGTATAAAATTAATGCTACTCTTTTATCCACGAGATATCCCCCCCTTAATTTAATATAATCAGTAATTTGCCATATCATAAATATATGATATCAGGCATTCTTTTAGAGAAGAGCTCAGTACTTTCTTATAAAGCAAATTTTATACGCATTGTTGTTCCGAAAAAAAATGAGATAATATTGTAATTTATGAACGTTTTTCGTTTATCAAGCAAGCAGAATCTTCCCTACCTTCTTGAATCTTTAACATCACTCATACAATTTGATTAGTAACTTCAAGAAGATGGTTGACTATCAAAATTTACGCTATTATTGTGCAGTTTTCAGCGACGTACTGGCATAGACATTTTAAAAGATGGTAGATATGTTAATTTAAAAAGTCATACCACGTTTTTATGCTTTTAATGTATCTCTTAATAAAAAGGAATAGTTTAGTGATCGATACTTCCAAGATCGTTAGTGATACCGCATTGACATGCATTAGATTATTAGATTTACCAAATGCACAAATTAAAAGTTATCAGAAAGTTGACAAAATGTTGTCAGAAAGGTTTCTCTTGAGCGTTTTATACTAAATTAAGGTAATTAAAATTTATTAGAGAAATAGGGAAACCACTATTAAAAAGGCTGATTTGTTATGACATCTTTCACACAACGAAATCTTTAGTTTTTAGTCGGCACGAAATATAACTATTTTGAACATGTTAAGTATGAGAAAATATCAAATCAGTTCACATCTCACATTTCAACTTATTCTCTCGGTTTGTATAAAACTTGCAATAGCTCTGTTTGTACTTAAAATTTTGCAGTTGATTAGTTGATCATTTAAACTAGTTAACTTGCCATTGCTCGTTTACAACTGTTTCCTTGAAGGACGTATTCCATAAAAATGAATAAAACAGTTTTATGAAGATATTATTCATATAGGAGAATCCATAAATTCAAGTTGCAAATTCTGGGAGGGACAACGAGTTTTGTCTATGGAGTTTGAGCTCAATTTTTTGAGTTACTCAGTTTAAAAGTAAGTGAAGAAGGATATTTTTCTCTATTAGCATATTAATAGATTAACCCTGAATAATTTCAATGATATTGTGTGTATTATTTAAGCTTCATAGAGATAAGTAGTTCATAAACAGTGTTGAAAAGAATGCCAGAAATTGTATCACATGCTTAGGATTTTCAGCTTTATTGGTCGACGTACTTTTCCTTTGTTTCTTTTGAACTTCCCTGCATGAAATATGTGCAACTGGCAGGATGTTGACAACAAAATGTCTATTAATACGGTCGCACGGAAAGCATTGGTTCCCATTTTCCAGGTAGATTTACGCGTCTGCTTCTTTAGAGGTACGACTGTTGCCTATCATTCATGAAAAATTTTCATTTTCATTCGCACATTTAATTGAAAATAAATCCTCATTTTTTGCTGCCTTCAATTTTGCATTTGACTTTTAAAAACAAACATTTAAAATATAGGCATTAATGGATACAATTTTTACATTCTAAAGCCATCTGCTTATCTTGGTAACTATAAATTTGTTTTAAACATTGCACGAATTTCTCACAGCTTGTAGGTTATTTTTTCATAATAACCTCTTGAATTTTCAATGCCTGAAGCTATTTTTTGTCTCCATGAACATGTAAGGTAGTGGTCGTGCAATATTTTTCGTGTTCCTTTTGTCAAAGAAGTCTACAATTTTACCTAAAAATCGCAAAAAGGTTTCCAGGTAATACGTTCATGAAAATATGGTAAAAAATTCGGGGATTTGGTATTTCATATGTCTGTATTTAAGACCACTGGGGACGTTTACGTCGATTTCTTGAAGTGTTTTTGCTATAACGTAACCAACTAGGAGTTCGGATAGTAATCTAGCAGAGCCAACAATCTAGAAAACTCGGTGATATAGCAACTTAACACAGAAGCTAATAACCCACGGCAGATAAGAAGGCACGTTATAGTCAACACGCGTGTATAACGAAACTCACACTCAATCGGTATCGACTTAAACAAATACGAATAATGATCAAGTGTTAAGTGTATCGGTGGGGGAAATAAAGAAAGAAAATACATTTTTGTTCATAGAAGAAATATTGGGAACGGGGGAAGATAATTATCATTTCTTCTAACAGTTTTCATATCCCTTTAAAATTTACTTCGAACTATGTCAGTTTCAATGATTGAGTGCAAATTACTGAGTAAACGAAATAAAAAAATCTGCCATTGTATTGTTGCAGTAATATGACAGTTAGATTTTTCCGGTTTGGACTCTGGAAGAATAAAAATGAGGGCGTATAACTTCTGCCTCATAAATGTAGATTGTATTTATCTTTTTGACCTCATGTACGATACCTAACCTAGCTATATATCCTGCCTAAGCTCATCCAACCTATAGGAATTCGTCAACCATGATCATGACTGTGTGATGTGGAGTTTGCGTTTATATTTCTACTGCTTATTATAACTATCTCTTCAATGAGTTGAAAGAATTGGAATTTGTTCATTCTATATATAAGAAACTCTGAATGGTTAGCAGGATAGGCTCCAGCTTATAAACTGGAAATATAATATGGAACCCAGTGTCCCTTCCTAATGAGAGAACTTAGATGTCAAGAAAACTGGTGACAACTTTCTTCCGTTAAGGAGGATCGAAGAGGAGGAAGCAAATGAGACTAAATGTGGGGTAATGTGGAATCGATAAATTACTTAATTATAGATGATGAATTATACTTAAAACAACATGAAGTCAGAACATCGAGATAAATCTGCAAATTACGACAACAGATAACGTAGATAAGGAATAAAGTCACTAACGATATAGTGGTTAGAATTCGGAAACGTTTCAGTTTTGAAGTCGTTTTCAATACAAACTGACCAGAAATTGGACTGAAAAATTAATCAGTTTCTTAGTTTCTTCGGTGGAATTGGAGAAAAAATAATGTACATATGCAGATGATAGATTTATCAAACTCTTCTTAACCTTTATTGTTCCCATTTATTTTAAAGAACGACAACTGTGCGAATTATATGGATACTGGTGCAATGGAGATTCCACCGAAAATGAGAGTGATTCTCTTCATCGTTATAAACGCAGTGATAGTGGGGACAGAGAAATCGGAACATGTATTAGGCCATCTATGCGATGCGATGGCTTGCCTGACTGTTGGCTAGACGATCCCGAAAATTCTCCTGATGAAGTTGGCTGCAATGTTGGACATCCCACTGAAGCCGAAGAACCCCTTTCACCGTTTGATTACTTCAACGAAACATATCCTACTGCTTCATGTAAGTAAATCATATGATATCTTTTAACATCAGATAGATGTTAACATTTTCGCGGCGATATCTGAATTTTTCACTCTCTTCAATCAAAAAGTCACACAGAAAATTTGGTTCTTCCTTTATAAACTCCTTAAAATATTTATTCAAACGAATAGGTTTTACAGAAACAAAAGTTTGGAAGTAGAATACAGAGCGCATAAGATAGGAAGTTAAAGTCAAAATTCAAGAATTATCCTTCCGTAGTAATGAATCAGTTTTCTTCTGCTTAAAAGCCAAAATAGTTGGGCTACTTCTACAGAAAATTACATCAGAAACATAATCGCAATATAATTTTAATGATATTAAAATTTCTATTAAGATATTGAAAATACTTCAATTTGACTGTCTTGGCTGAAGAGAAAAGTCGTGTGACTGTTAAATGCGCAATATCGTTCAAAAACTCTATGAAATAATGAAAAGATGTTATAATTTAATTAAACCTAGGGACAATTTTTTCACAATTTTGAACAGATTTTTAATTCATAATTAGTTTGTAAATTATATGGCTTAGTATAAAACATATTTTGCGATCTAACAAGGGTAATATTCAACTTATCGTATGAAACCCATTTTACTTGATTGCGAGTGAAGCTGAGATCCTTAATTCTACTAGGGGATGAGAAGTTACAAAACTCATGCATTCAGTTATATCGTTCTAAAGAGAAGAATATCGAAAATAAAATCAAGCATCTCTAAAGAATTTGATTTTTGGCGGTACCATATCTGTTCTTTTTTCATCGAGATTGCATATCGTAGAATACGAGCTGGGGTACTTTTCTGCCACCGTCCAATTGCAGATTAATGTCAGTATTACATTTACAAAATGCATATTTATTTTGTCAGAAGTTGTCAACTTCCAATTAACTTTGTGATCCGAAAAATTGAGTCTGTGGGCAAAAATGATAGCAAAGAGGTTTTATAACTTTCAATAAAAGAATTATTTTAAAGGACGGTTAAAATAAATTTCAGAGTCTCAGTTTAGAAAAGCATAACCCTCTTGATATCTTCGGACAGAAAAGGTATGGGATACATCAGATGAAGCGCTGTATTGGATGTTAGTTTTTTATAAATTGTTCGCATTCTTTAATTTACACAATCGTATTTCTTACACTGGTTTTAATTTATTAATATAATTACATAATGTAACATCTCAACTAGTTGTAAAAAAGCAGGAGATTATTTGCCGTTTTAACTAGTGTCCATTTTAATTTTGCAAATCAAATGAACATGTGGTGGTTCATTAGTTTGTTTTCGCATACTTTAAGAATTTACTATGATTCTGGCAAGTACTTATGATCTTATAATTAGTTGGGTTCACAGGAAAAAGTTTAATCCAAAACGCCTAAAAGTACATGTTTTAGCACTCATCGTATGAGTGCCAGGGGCAAGTATTTAATATTTTGAAGTTTCGACACCGAGGTCAATACTGCCCGATTAAAACAATGCTATTTATCGTGATAAGGCATTCATTAAGACGTCATTAGGAGGTTTTCTCCAATATTATTCAATGAAATGAACATTGCAACTTTTTCCTGAACACTTATTCAATTATTTTTGAACACCGATTAAAAAAATGACATGAAACCCACAAGTTTAATAATAATATTCAAGGAGAAGGCGCTCTATTTAAACAAAACCTAGCTACTTAAACAAAGATTTCACAAGGGCGAAATGATATTTTTTGTCAAATTTATAGATCATCGGCTTTTCGGGCAAAATAAAGTAAGTGTTGGCTAGGAGAGCAGAGATTCTTAAACCTCTAACTTTTATGGGAGATAAGAATTTCCTAATCACAAATGTCCTGTTGAAATGACAAGAGAAGGACGATTTTTTTGCCACAAATCATTGTTTAAATTAATACAAATAAATCAATTTGCAAAGAATCAAGTCAAACATTAGAATAATTCTATACTGGGGTTTATGAAGTTCGTAGAAGTAAAGGGAGACATCAAAGTATGCTTCTCGGTAACTTTCCCCTTATGTTTTACTTTATTCCTACTTGAATCTTCTCCTGACGGACTATTATGGAAAATGCATGAATTAGATCAAAATAATTGTGCTCTGTTCTCCTATTTTTAAATTATTCTTTAAATTATATTTAACTTTAGAAATTTTATTGATTGATTTGCCCTTCTTTTACTATTCAAAACATAAAGGGGTTAGTTTCTCAACTATATCAACTATACTATACTAAACTATATCACCATATATTTTCAATTTTAAACATATACAACGGCATGAGTCCGAAAATTTGTGTTGAAAAAAGGACTTCTAGATTTTCAACACTCGAACTTCCCACAACGACTAAAATGTTCTGAATAGTGCGGTTCGTACTTCCTGAAAACATATTGCAATAATGTTTTATGAGAAATCATTTGATCGTAATTTTTGACTATTTCTCATGTCAACTGTTGTCATATGAGTACCAGGCAGTTGAATAGAGGTGGTTTTAATCTAACACTTTTAAATGAGTGAAAATAAACAAAAAGGTGTCTCTAAAAATACTTTTTCACTCGTGCCTAATACATTTAATTTAATATTTTGCTGAAATATTTCTCAAGAGGAGTACCATCTCCATAACTTATTATAAAAAATGAACTATAAGACGAAAACGGATGTTGTCAGCGTAAATGAATGCTGAAGTGAATTATGATTAATTCTTAAAATTCGTAGAAGATCAAGTAGCACTTTTTATTACTAAAGCGGCCTAGTTAACTTTCAAGATAAATGTTAATGCATTCAGACAGAAAACACATCATTTAAAATTTATTAGAAATTTGTTGTTGCATATAACTTTTAAGCCGATTAATATTATCATAATTTGAGTAAAATGCAATGGATTTTGTTTGTATTAATGGATGAAATTTTTTGATCGCCAATTTAATTTTAGCTTCATCAACCGGTCGCGGCCAATCTTGGACGTCTAAATTGCCATGGATGGGTAAGCTCTTGTTTAAAATGCACCTTCATAGAAAAATATTTTTTGTTCCTAATTAAAATGTTTCAAATGTGTGATCACTTTTACAAAATGTAAATCCTTTCATGAAAAACTAATATGATGTTTTTAACTCCTTTTTAAATTTTGCCATAAATTATACTAATAATTCAAATTGTAGAAATTTTTTTCTGGTTAAAATAGAGCTCTTCTTTCGAGTTCGACCTTTAATATAAGGGTAATAACCCTAAATAATTATGAAATTTACTCTGCACTGGTGGCCTGAAAGTCACATTAGTCTCTATTTCTTGTATTTATGCTTCTTTTACCAGTTTATTTAGTATAAATGGCACATGATAAAAATTGAAAGTGTTTTATTTGCGTGTGACTACATTTTAAATCTTAATTACATTAAAATTAAACTTCACGCTTATAAAGTAGTGTTTTATTGCTAAAATCCAATTAAATTGTCAATGTGGTTTTAATTTTTACTCCATTTTAATATATAAAAGACGGTAGTACTATCTGAAATCGCCGTCATTCATGTCACGTGATTTGAATAGATAGACTACTGAACTATTTAAACAGAAAAATTTATTTTGGCTGTTTCTGTTAGATTCAATCAAAATTGATTATGCAGAATATAAAAAAGCTTAGGTCAAGGCCATTTATATAACTTTCACGGAAGAATTTTCATACGTTTAAGTATATTTCATTTTACAACGTTTAAAATGTTTTTAAAATCAGACAACATAAACATTTTGGCACTCTTGTTTAAGTGTGATAAACCGCTTCAGAACTGTATTAGATTATATATTTTTATAATACAGCATTTTCAATGCGTGATTCTGAATATTTCATACGAATCTCATTGAAAATTGCTCATTATTTTAAACTTATTAAAATTTATACATAAGTAAAGTCTGTCAATTTTGAATCCAATTTCTAACTGATGAGAATTTCCGAAATTGATTAAAGAGTCGATAAATTCAGGGAAAAATGATACTTATAGCATTTTTTCGCTAATATGGAGATCTCAAGATCAAAACGTTTCACTTTTACCTTCCCAGACTTCCTGTAAATACTATGCTGAAAAAAACGTACAACTGACCACATTGTATCCTTAATGCAACTTCAGACTAAAATGAACTTATATTGTCATTAATCACAAATAAACCTGAGTTGACTGATTTGATTTATAGATATCCTCTTTAAATTAAATGAGCTTTAAGGCTAACAGATGAAACGGTCTTTCTCGTGGACCAAAGAACAAGAGTGGATCGAGAAGGAAGGATGAGAGAGTATGATGAGAAGTGCTGGGAGGCACGTCATATCTGCATGCATGAAAGCGAAATGGCGAAATAAAAAGTTGACGGGTTTGACCTAGTTTATATGCTCTCAGTGTCTAGTCACCTCAGTGAGCATACTAAAAACTAAGTAGTATTATACTCCGGAATAATAGCAAACAAGAGTTCTATTATATACAATACTGAGGGCATAGTTTTAAGGTAACCGACGAAAGTCTGGTACAAAGCTTTATTACAATAATAATGTTTAGAAAACGACCAAGAAGAATTATGTTACGCACGTGAGTAAACAATCGTGACTCCACATTCATGATTTTATACCTGACATTATTCCAAAGCTGAGTGCCAGCGACTGGTTTTTACTTCATATTATTCTGTCACGAAATCGCAAATTTATTATCTTTCCGCACATTAATAAAATAGTCATTTGTTTTATGACCATGCGATTAATGCTGCATCCAATTCCATAGGAGTTTGAAAATGATCTAAATTAGTTAAAGTTGAATACTTTATATTTAAAATTATTATCCTTAATAATAGTAACAATGGCTTTATGCACTTTGCCTTTTCCCAAACCATTGAGTTTTAAATCCATTTATTTTCTGATGTTATGAAGCATATGTTTGATGATGCAGCTAAGAAATAACAGAAGATTTTCCCCTAGTTTGGGCATTTTCGTGTGACCCTTTGTTTAAAAGCCTACTTTAGGAGTTTTAAAGTTATTAATGAAATATTTTTCTTATTAAAATAATTTCTTCTTGATTTCCTGCAATTGTTCTAACTATGATCTACCTAGAATGCCTGCCAGCTAAATAAGACATCTGTTAGCAAGGAATTTACTGTCGGAAACAATGAATCGAACATCTTTAAAAATTGTATCAATAAGTATTTTTACTCTCAATTGTAGTAGTAGCATTTGTGCCAGCTGTTCTGCTCTGTGCTCTTGTTCGAATCTGCTCTCAACGTCGTCAACTTGATTTCGCTACAGTTGACGGCGATCTACGTGCACTTGAAGCACACGACGGCGCAGCATTCGGTCAAGCCTGTCGTCTCCAACGTCCACACAGCCTCCCTGCATTTGAAAACGCCGTCGCTAAGAAAAACCTTGCTCGCGGTCGAAATTTCCTTGCATTCGCTCTTCGTCGTTCTCGGTCGACAGAAGATGTTCTACCCTACCCTTCTAGTGGCCCTAACAATATTCCTCTCAAGCCCCTAAAAATAGTTGAAACTGTAGAAAACCCCCTAGCTACAAGAAATTATTCCCATCTTCTTCTGACGGAAGATGCAATTCGAGAAGGCAAGGAGGCAGAGAAGCGGGAAAGTCGTAATTTCCATCTAGCTCCGGTAGTTAGAAAGAATCGAGGTAGTGCTGTGAATAGAATGATCATGTCATGTTGGAGTGGAGACTTTTCCATAAGCTCCACCAGCTCGTCTACATCAAATTCGCCAATGAATCGACAAGTCGTGGCCATGGAGGAGGGAGATGGTGATTGTGATGTTTGTCGACAGTTGAGAGAATCGGTTCTCATAATGAAAAACAATGAAGAACATGGTGAAAATAATATTCAGGTTTGTTTTTCATAAAGCATTTGTACTTAATATATTGTTTTTACATGTATTTAATTAACCGATTACAAGCCGAGTTAATTGGAATTATATTTAGGAGAGCACTTCTCTTTTCCACAAAATTTAATATTAATTGATTGGTTGATCTCTTTGATATTAATCTTGCAAATCCACGAATTTTAATTTGTCAATTAGACAGCAGAACCTAATTTAGGATTAATTTAAGCATGAGATTATCAAAATATTGACCTATTTAGAGTATATATTAAGTGCCACCTCAATTAACAGGTATAACAGTTAAGTGCCAGCCAAATGACATCACGATTCGTATATTATTTTCAATACTGAACAAACGAGTTCAATGTGAAACTTGATGTAGTTACCATTTTTCGCCGAAGTGGTGTAAAATAAATAAAGTAAATAAATATAAAGTTCGATTGATTTAGCCTATTCTGTTTGGACAGTATTTTTGCTTGCATTTTTGCTGAAGCTTCCAATTCGGGTATGAGTGGGCATACTTTTAGATTGGGGTACAAGATATCTGACGATGAATTGTGGGATGAGGGATTGAAATTTTTACGTTTACTCAATGTTCCATTCACCTCAGTTTGGCATTCTCAAACTCGATATTTAATATTAGAGCAGTCTATATCGAGATACGCAGTTTTCAAATTTTCTCAACTTATTTTATGTAACTTATAGGACATCTTTTTTTATATAACAATAATTACATTTAGCTAGAAATGAATATCATTCCGGCATGCCAATAGATTTGTTTTCACAAGGATTTTCTTCTTACTTCATTCCTTAGTGATATCCAGTATGTCTAGGAGCCCAAATTTCATCATGTGCGATAAGATTAACAATGTCATTAATCATACTGTCTATTTTTATCAGAAAATGTTTGCATACTCTCTGACGGTTATAGCCCTTATCTTTCAATTACTTATGTAATACTAGTCGTATTTATTATCAGCTTATAAAGCAGTTGGTAAGTCTCTAATTACAAAAATGTGATTGACACAAGCACCAAGCCTCTTAAACTTTGGAAGTTCCAATTGTAGGCTAGGTTGGTTTAAAATGAATTTTGGGATGTAAAATCAAACACATTTAAAGAGTGCCAAACTTTGTTCAGGAACAACGACGGCCATTCTTGACTAAGCAGTAACTAATCCCTACGGTTACAAATTGCTCAAACCTGGAAGATCCTAAGAACAGATCTCCTTAACTCATGACTACAGCCCTTTATATATCAAAGAAAATCTTCCAATTTTAAGTTATTTTCCATGCATTCATAACATTGAGAGTCATGTTTTCCAACTTGCATTCGAATAAGAAATTGATATATCGCTTCTTTTCGACCAATTAAATAGAGGATTAGTGAACTTGAAATTTTATTAGATGTCAAGGCTTTGCATTTTTTCTCCTTCTCCATCATATAATACCTGAAAAAATGACGAGAACATAGAGGAAGGTGTAAGCTTAGTGAATCGGATATGCAGATGTTTCTTCAAAAAGGGAATATTTTATTTGGGTCGAGATAATTACTTATCAGCGTACATTCTCGGCGTATTTGACCGCGATTCATTTCACTTATGAAATAGGTGGCACAATTAATCGTATTTTATCTTTACAGTCTAATGGGAGTCACAGTCTCGGATCAGGTGCTTCAACCCCATCCACCACCTCTACAAGTGGATTTGGACAACAGAGTATGTCACTTGAGAAGCCTTTGAAGACTTCTGCCACTCCTAGTGACTCAAACACATCTAAAACAACAGTCGAATTCCCCCAAAATGGCATCGAGATGATTGCCACAAAAACACCTGTCAGAACGTCTAAAGATCCACTTCTTGATCCTTTGAAGGATCGGTCTGGGCAGTATGACAATCCCAGTGAGTATTCTTTACTTATTATATAGATATCGTAATATATTTTTTATCGACATGTTTAGTACTACTCAATTATTGTGCATTCGTATATATATATATATATATATATATATATTAATGTGCTTATTAACCCTTAAAAAGATACCAAATTAAACAACACCACTTTAAGGTCATTGATATCTAAGATCAAGAGACTTCATCTAAACCATTACTCTCTGTAAGCATCTCTTTAACGTTCGGTTTCTCTTTCTCCCCAAATTTCAGTTTTGGAATCATTTTCAGTTTCCTCAGACATATTATACATTGTTAAACCCAGCGTGATTAAGCCAATCCAAATAAGGACTTATGGTCATTTTAAAATATTGATCTTACAATTATCTTCCCATTTTCCTTTTATTATTCAGTTTCTTTCAATAATTAATTTTTATGTCTTATGGGCGCCGCATAGTATGTCTAAGTCAAGAACAAGCTAAATACAGGAAGAGACGTCTGCAAAGTGTAGAACTACATTTAATTAAAAAAGTTTAATTGCACGAAACGTTTAACTATGTAAAAATGACAATGTGGGGATATAAATTTATTGAGGTCACTGAGCTCTTCGAAAATGGATTAGCTGAAGTGATCTCATTGAATAAAGACATCTCATTAGGTACAAAGGGAAGCAGCAGGGGAACGAATAGGGGGAAATCGTCACAGCAGGATTTCTCAGATAAGGACAGTTGGGTTGGGACACGTCGGAAATCTTAATTTCGTTTTTAATAAAGGTGTGGAATTCCTCAAATTAGTATTATTAAAAAGTAATCTTGGATGTCTGATTCAGTAAAAACCGAATCTGATTTATTTTATCTATTTTAAAAATCATCTTCTTTAACGATAAAGTTTTAACATATGCAAAATAAACTTCAGATTAATACCTCTGAACGTATATTTCGGAAAATTGTCGGATCTGTGATTTGTTCATATCACTTGTCAGTAACTAGTGAACTGCAACTGTTTTGTTTGACGTTTTAATGGCAGTTTCCACAGTTGATTGATATCCTAGTGATCCACCCTTCCTGAAGGCATATAAAAATCCCTTCATAAGTCTCACTTTTATTAAGACATATTTGGTAAAAGACTGCCACCCTTACCCTTACCGATTTAACTAGGTAGTTTCTTCAAGATCCTCTACGTTTGAGTCAGCTAGAAAATTAGTAATCGAAGCTGAATGAAAGTGCATAGTTCATGATTTATCGAACAGTTGAAAAATGAAATGGTGTGATATGAAACGAAAATTAGAAAAGTAATTCTCCATTTTGACATGTTACTGTTCAGAAACCTTTTTTCATTAGCAACTAAGTTAAAATTATCCAACTTGATTTTAATTTTGCGGCAATTTCAGTGAATAATTAAAAAAAATCTCTGTTATGTTATTTCTAATCGCACAAAATTAAAATTTGAAAATTTTAGTGATGGGGTGAGAAATAGTTAAGTTCTAGCGAAGATACTACTGATGATAAGGGCATTATTAGTAAATAGTCTAATTGTGAAATAAAATGAAGTCATGACATTAAACAGAGTGACGTCAGAGCTATACAAATAATTACTGGAGACAAGTCTTCCCCTACAATTTCTAATTACTCTTCCTCCTCCTTCTTGCTTTCCCCTCTCATTCGCTCCCACTTGTCCAATAAGCACATGGTTCTTCTTATCTCAGGGTCTTCTTGTTTGGAAAAGGCTGTTGTATTCTGTTAGCTTTTAGAAAGATCGTCGGTTTTCTAAAAAATTTCTGAGTCTATTTTGGAAGGACTCGTAAAGTAGTTTTACCGACCAGATTAATGGTACTCAACGTTCCAAATTACGATCAATACTATCCAGAGTTCGAATTCCTAACTGAAATGTTAGAGTTTGTTATTTGAATGACGACTAGTTCCAATCTACAGTTCCGTATATGTTTGATCAGTCAATGAAATCGATAATCAAGTCATAACCATCTCGCCACATTTTCCCAATTGTCAGAGAACAATCAGTTCCCATTAGTTATGATTTTATGAATCTCAAATAACACAGACCAAGGCCGAAATGCCTATACAATCTATCAAACTTCCTTATAAACATGAATCGGTGATTAGGAGTCATTCAGAGTTACAAAATTAGCAATGACAGCCAGGAAATTATATTCTTACCCGTTTTGAATATTACTCATTTATTTTTGTTATACGATGTAGTCAGTAAAATCTAGAATTGCAGTTGATCGTTAGTTTAAAATTATAAGAACCTCGTCCTTGGAGATCATTTTCAGGACCTTTGACTATTTCGAGATTTACAGTTACTCTTTTGTTTGCATGTATTTTCTCAGATCGCTCTGTCATAATATGGCGCCAGTACCTAATTATAAAATGTATATAATTTGTGAATGTTAGAAGCAAGCTTGAACCTAATCATATGCCCTCAGCAAAATCATCTCTACTCAAATGGCGCAAATTTGAGGTGAGAATAAATTTTTATCGACCTTCCGAAGTCGCCATGGTCTTATTCACGCAAACACAAAAAGTCGAGCGAGCGTTGCCTTTGATTGGCCAAATCCAAGCTAAACAAATCTCGTCCTCCATTGGTTGGCTGGTGATATTTGAGGGGATAGGTAGAAGGTGGGTAGATGGCTAGGTGTTGGCTAATCAGCCATCAACAAAGACAACTTACCTGGCTGACGAAAATAGCTTTCTTTGCGGCAGAGAGAAATAAAATTCATCTAGGAGCTTAAAAAGAAGTCCAGTAAAATGACTAAATTGAGCCTATTCTCACTTCTGTTTTCGGTCGCCACATTTGAAGTAACTACAGACGTGAACAAAAGTAAGACTAATTTTGAAACAGAAAGGAATCACAGGATGAGATCCGATCAGTATCACTAAGTGACTTATTTGTCTGTCTCGGTAGCAAAATGACTATTAAGCTGCAAAATTAATTTCTGTGCAATTAACGAATGTACGCATTTTTGACAGTCATGGATTAGAAATTCATTTAATTAATAACTTCTTCAGATAATTACTTAATTGAAGGGTAAAATGAAGCCATTTGACGACTTAAAGTCAAAACAACCTTGCGTGCATGAAAGAATACGAAAACTGTTTTAGAGGTGGAGCGCTCCAACTTACTTTTGCCAGATATTTCTGCACGTAATCTTAGTATCTGATTTTGACCATGAGATAAATTTATAAAAATGCTTTTATTTTATTACTTATATACACTATGTTGCATTTGCTTTCTAAAACATTTTATTTACAATAGTCCTACTAATTTATTTTTAAAATCAATAAAATATTTACCGCGATAGTTAATTATTTCTTTCCAATACTACTACAGTATTAAGCTGCCGACGTAGGTCCTGAGATTTTCAAACATGACCAAACCCAATGTATTGGAATGTAAAAGTTAGAAGAGCAAATGAATACGCCTATTCAGTTACATTAGTCTTGATGTTTCTTTAAAATATTTTTACCGGCTAACTCCTTAGCGTAAGAGGAATCATTTGAGACAAAAACCGTGTTCAAAATGTACGGCAGGGTGTATTAAGCTTATCAATTTGAGAAGTTGCTTTAGATGTAATGAGAGGCCCTTCAAGCTTGACTTCATTCCACAGAGTTGATACATACTTAGACGGTGTTGATTAGAAAAGTCTCAAACCAAGAGAAAGCAATAAATCGAGGTGAATAAATGAGTAGCAAGCAATATTGCAGAAGGCAGGTTAATTAGCTGTCATCCCCAAATCGGATAATAAATGTAATGGGAAAGTATCCTCGAGGGATATTTGAACTGAAATATATTTATTTCTGAACACTGCAGAAAGATAAAAGTAACAAATTCCAGAATGTAGCTGAAAATACTCCTTAACCTGAGCTGAGTAGTGAACCTGTGAAAAGTCTAAATTTAAAATTTCCATTCCCGTCTTTCTGTAATTAAAATAATGTCTGATTAGTAATAATTATAGTTATAATAAACGACAAAAAAGCTGACTAATCACTCTTTAATTGTGCTGTTTTAAATCCGAGTCAATAAGTTGATCTTTCGAATGACAACTGGAATTATATTATTCAAAAGTAACTGAAAATTTACTAATTTTCGACATATTACTTAATATAATTATATACACAGTGCAGTAGGCGCATTGACATTTCGGAAAAATTATAAACACCCACATTTTGATTTTTTCTAAGTTAATTAATTCTTCCATTTTTTTCGTCCCTCTAGTTCAACCTGCCAACTCGGATCACGAGCAAGTAACATGACTCGAAGTGATAAGCAAATCGTTTACCCCAGTAAAACTAGAGTTCAAACAACTTCGAACAGCTTCTACTAAACTTCTTCATTCTTACGCATTCATCTCTTGCTCATCCGAATTCCACCTCTCCCCCAACTAAACACTTTATGTTTAGACAACCCCCCACCCATCCTGCTAACGCCTATTTTGAAACAAGCATCAAGCTGACAATTTGCTTTATTTCATGAACCCCCAACCCTGATCCCCTTATGGGCATTTTCCACTCTATTCGCAATAAGTCAAGTATAGAAAGTAAATTTGATCCTACAGTCATAAACTGGAAGTACTTTTTATTATAATTAATGGAAATCTGGTAAAAAACTTCGTGAACTATTTGAGGGAAAATTTCAATACACTGGATATGGGTAGAGAAAAAGATTTCCAGAAACCGTACACACTGATGCTATTCTCAGTAGCCAACGTCAACTAGTGTAGTTGACCGCCCGCGTCAATATATGTGCAACGATGATTATCGACCAGTCCGATTTAACAGAAGTATGTGTTGACCCCTGTGTCACTAACTCACAAAGGAGAATAGAATTATACTTAAAAGATTATAACGAACACGATAGCGCATTTGTATAACAGAATATAACAATAATTCTCATAATAGTATAGCAAAAATTGGGAGAAATCGATTAAATGGAGATAAGGAAAAACGGTTTCAACCAGTAAGAAATTGAAAAGAACTCATCTGCTTCTAATGACTGAATATTAGCTACTAATCGGACTTTACATCACCACACACGTGAAACCTATTAAAATCAAGCACTTTAATTCATCTGACTAGATGAAAAAGGACAAAATTTATGACAAAGACGAACCGTCTTGAATTTGCAGGATATTATATTGATTAGTTCTTTATTGATATCATTACAAGAAGAGAAAAGAAAGAAGTAACCTTTAAAAGCTGATTATGAGCTTTTCAACTTTTGTATTAATAGTTCGTCTTTGTGTTGTAAACATTAGACCAGGCATCAGCTAGACAGATAGACGAATGAAATCGAAAGAAAATAAGCAGTGGCAAAGAGAGTCGAGTGATTATTTTCCAAGCGAAGGGTGAATAGTACTTTTGATGAATTGGATGATTTTCAGCGTGTTTTAATTCAAACACATTCACAATCCACATGGCTAAATTTAGTATGAGTAGAAATGTGATGATGGCTCGACCTGGCTTCTTTGATACTTGATCCAAATTGGCAGCCTGACGTCGTGATGCCTCCAGAATTAAGAATACCTGTTAGTAAAGAGTACAAATTGGCTAATTAAAGTGAATGGATGCAAAGATTATCATAATTAGTCTGTTTTAATCTAAGACGGATGCTGGTAAGAACTTACTTTTAATAGACTTAGAAATTAACTGCATTTTATTATTGCAACTTTGTGAAGCCAGTTCAAGTTATTAACTTTATCGCCGTTTTTATTGTGTTCTTAAACTCCGTAAATTTAAAAATAAACAGTGTCACTTGTTTTCTTATTATGAGGTTTGTCGATTTCTCAATGATAATTTAGTCCCATTTTCTATATCATTCATGAAAGATTATTCTCAAAACTGCATTCATACGATGCTGTTTGAGTATTTTTTAAAATGTAATCTACAAGAATGTTAATTCAAAATACGTAAAATCTGTGCTAATTTCATTTGATATGTTACTGTAAAACCATTTTGTGAATTTGTACTTATCAGGGAGTGGTCGCATTCTTTTGTGAAGAAAATGGCTCGTCACCGCCGAATCAGTCTTGGTGCTTTGCCTTATTCTCTTAAAGTTGAAATAATTGCAGTTTACAAAGAAACTGAAACAGTCGCCGTCTCATGGGTTTCAGCCTAGAAGGAGGAACTGAAAGCATCTATGTTTTAGCCACGATCGCTCAACTTTTCATTTCGTAAGTGGGTGCTCTTGGCCACAAGTTGGAAAGAAAATACAACAAACTTTTATTTGTTGAAGTCAATTCAATCAATTACTTTTGACCCGCTAATTATAATTCCCTTTACTGTGAACCATTTTCAGCAGTATATTTAATTATACAAGTCACCGAATCTCAAAGAACACTGAATACCTAAGAAAATTTCTCTATTTTTCCCAAATAATATACTATTTTGTGAAAGTAAATTAGCAAATGCATAAAGTTATACATTGCATATAGGGTTTGAGACGTTAGATTTTTATGTATTTAGTTTCGCCAAATCAGTAATCATTCATGTTCATACCCTAACTACGACCCGTTTTAAGAGAATTTTACTTTAGGTGAGGGATAATCTCATATTGCTTTCAGAATAATAATACCGCGCTCTAAAATCTAAATGTTGAAAACTCGAAAGTGAAAACTTATATCAAACCAACCTGAATTATTGCCTGGGACATTTCCATCACCGATTTTCCTACAAACAATCCAATTTCCTTCGATTCGCCAACCATTTCAGCGGCAGGAATAAGTAGAAACATGTCATAGAACAGCGTGCCTACTAGCCCGACCATGAGTAAATTGATATCAAAAACATCACTTTCCGAAAAATACCTCATGCCCAAATCACGAAGTTGGAAAAACCCCATGGCTGAAGTTAAGATGCCGATCACAAGAAGGGTGATATCGGTAAGTTGGTAAAGTGTTAGGGCCTCTTGATGATTATGATGCTGGAGATAAGTGTAGAAGAGGGTCAGAGCCACTACTGTTACCATTACGAGAAGAAGGCCAAAGAAGAGACCCTTGTGGGCACGCTGACAATGAACCTCCTTTGACCTATGGGGAAAAAATTTCCACCATTTTAAAATGTAGTGAAAATTAGAAAGAGGAAATGGTGATAAATTCGATGGATCGTATTGCCTTAAACGCATTGTTAGATACTAATTCTATACTAAGTTTTTGGAATAACTTCTCAGATTGTCTTATAAACATAAATTTAAAGTAACTGAACTACATGTTTATGTGTTCATATGAGCCTTAGCATAGGCATCTCAAATAGTTTATTACTTGCACAGAAATCGAACACACTTAGTCCTCTCCAGACATCCTCCCTTTTGCACCCTCTTTATAATGCCTAATAGAATCTTGTATAGGATAAAATCTTATTTGACTTGTCCTTTAAACAAGTCCTTACAGATAGGATTCTATAGCTAAGTTCAAACCCAAAAGTACCATTTTATTTATGCGGAGAAAAATCGATCTTCTGTATAAGAGAAGGTTTATGTTGCTAAAAGATCTGATGCAGACTTCTTTCATAAAAACTAATTAGATAAACATTACATTTTGACAAAGAGTAGAATTATTCGTCCCTAATTGTACATTAGATGTTAATACTTACCTCTTGTACTGTATCTTGGCCTGTAATAACCGAATTTATTCTTATTGAACTACAAAATTTCTAGTATATTAATACTATAACGGTTCAGGAACTATAAATATTGGGCGCCAGTGTCGTAGTAATCAACATATATACGTACGTCAATTCAGACTTCGGCTAACCAAGAGTAATCAAATTGATTGAAAGGGTAACAGAGTGTGAGTTTCACAACAAAAAGACTCGAAGGCACCTCTCATGTGCCAAGGCAGAATGCTAAAAAAGTGCTTTCAATCGGCGGACTTGAGGAACATCATCGGATCATATTTATTAGCCAAGAATAAATTTCATATAAAATCACATACATTTCAACCTTTATTCGAGGTAAATTACCAATTGAAATTTTGGAAATCACCCAAAATGGGATGTCTGTTACTTCGACAACTGATGACTTGAACAGCATCATCTCTGGGTGTGGCAGTATCTTGTCTATGAAGGGTCTTCAAAACATCCTGTACATTCCCAATACGTTGAAGCATTTTGTAAAATATCGCCATGGCTATCAAGCTGTACTCAACTCCACACGGAATGAGATAATGTGCGAAATGAGAAACTTGTGAAAAGCATTGAGCTGAAGGAAAATAAAATGAATATGTTTAAGAGTAGTATATTTTGTTTTTAATATTGGAAATAAATAGCATATCTGAAACTTCATTGTGTTTGCGCTTAAATCAATCAGTTACATAAAAATAAAGTGATATGGCCTAACTACTCATATTTCTGACTTGATAAACTTGCCTGGCCTCTAGATGGACTACCTGATTGTCATTCAGTCAGTCTAAATGTCTAGGTCAACTGATCTTCCCTCACTCTTTTCCTGTAGTTAGATGTAACCAAGTCAGAAATTGCCTTCTAAACACAATATATTTTTGAGGTATTCATTAAAATGGGCCGAATTTAGTTTGCTCCTAAGCTCCTAATTTCTTCAACATTATTCTCTTAGCACGGCTATCCTGCCCTTCTCTTTGAAAATAGTTTGCGTTGGATGTTATTCAACGGCAAGGATAGTAATTCCAAAAGATAACTTGGTTGAATTTTTGTGAATTCACGTGGAAATCATTTGGATTATATAATAATTAATTATATTTTCTTTTCCCATGTTTTACTTGAATTCAAAGCTAATCGAACCAGCACAAATAGGCTAGAGTGCAGATATGCTCCCATATATTTTTGGGATGGACAACTAGATACCGTATTTCAGCTTCCAGCTATCTTGCACAATATTCCCCTTAAATTTCTACCAGCCCTCATTAGTAGAGCAGAATACAGAAGGGATATTTGTTACAGACTTATTGACAAAAGTTTTTGAGGAGGGAAGACAAAGCATTATGGGAGTGATCTTGAGGACACGGCTGAAACGGAACACTTACTGGAGGCTTAAAGTTAAAATTAACGTCAAAATCTCAAGTGGATCCTTCACCTTAAAAAGGGTCGCACGAAGGTCATATTTTAGGGCCTGATATAATTCTAAAATGTAAGTGAATGTAAAATTTTAAAGTGGATAAAAATCCCGTGTAAGAAAAAAATGATTAAATTTTATCGTTTTAAAGTATTTTATCAGTTAAATTTAACTGCAAAGGTCATCGCTCTAAGCAAATTTCACCATGAAAAAAAAAGGGAAATGATATTTTCTAGAACTAATCGCGCTATCGTCTCCGGTCAGAGCTCAAGATTTTGAATGTCATTCTACTATTTGTCCAAATCGTGGCCTTGATGTATGAAATAAATGAATTCACTCAACAGAATAAACCTTGGTGAATTACAGGAATAGAAACTAGATCCGATAAAATTTCATTATTGAAAATTTGGAGAATCATATATTGATCAAAAACTCTTGAAAAGAATAAGTAAATCACGGAATTGTCCAATATTAGAGTTACCAACACATCTCCGAATCATGACATGCGAATATTGAATTCAAGCACAATTTGTAAATACGTTCACATTCCTTACACTTATTTTTCACATTTGTTCTTTCTAAGAAAATATTTCACTTCTTCACGCTTTCCTGTCGCGAGGAAGACAAAATTGCTGTCAACATTGGTTGTGAATATTTTTTCCTGTGAGAAAGTCAACAATTTGTGCTTACGAAGCGTTATCAACGCCAATTCCATAAATTCAGAGAAAAACAGCTTCATAGAGCTATAATGCAAAGTGATAACGTATGTACACTAGTTATCACAGTCTTGGCTTTGAAAAACAGGATTCCAAAGGAAACTGGCCTCTGGGTTATGAGAAGAACTACAGCACAAGATGTCCAAACCAATTCAGACAAATTTGTTATCATACGTTTGCTATTGATCGTTACAACTAGATACATGACTATTTTACCATCGATTGGGTCCTTTGAAATTTGAAGAAATTAAGCAATGAAATACTTCATTTGTTAAATTGCATCTCATCAGTCACTATTAAAAAGTGAAATGAAGCAATATAGTACTATCAGTCTGACAAGCCTATAGTGTATCTCAGTTTCCAGAATTTCAAATCTGAAATTCGAAATGTTTACAAACCCATGTTTAAATAATCTATTTTACTGCGAGTCTTCATTTTTTCAATTCGGGTCCATCAAATTGTTCGTGAACCGAAAATCAAGCTACTGAAATTTAATAAACCTAAACTAATCTTTATTTACAGAATATGAAAAGTAAATGGTAAATTGAAATATCTAGTAGCCCTCTATAGTCAAATGGAGTAATGCGGACAATATATTTGCAGAATAATGGTAAATACTCCATATGTAATGTTATTAACTGTAAGAAAGAAATGAGGTTGTTGTAAAATAAGCCTAATGCTTTGAAAACTGCCAAATTAGTGATTGGACTCACGAAACTTCGAGAATATGGTGGAAGTAATAAACGAAATTCCATCTCTAGACAGCGTTTGTCAATTTTTGGGAGAGACACTATTAGGTGCAAATTGCTGCTCTGTGAATATCGTTAGTGGCAACGTCTCATCTTCAAAACACATTTGCCTAATTTGAACACAGAAAAGGTCGTTTGCTTTTTGATAACGCTAACTTGAATTGGGAAATTCCTTGCTGACAAAGAGAATGCGAAAAAGACCCTTCAAGATGATAACGAGCACTAATTGATTATTGGAAATTAGATTAAAATCGTGGGAGTTTGCAATAAATTTAGAAAGATATTATTTTCATCCCTCATATTCTTAACGCTTAGCTAGTTCCATGATAAACGTGGTAATTCGGGTTTGGAGGAAAGTGTTTGTAAAGTCAGATCCATTAACGTACACATTTCTACCCCAATTATCTTCGTTTATCACAATTTACGAATGATCGACTCAGACAAGAGCAGTAATTGATTATGCACAGCTGGGAGTGCTGACGTGTGTCTGGACGTGTTCGTGTACTTTTGAGTTCCCGCTGGCTCCTCCTTACTTAACTTCCTCTGCCCTCTTTTAATTGGCTAACACCATAGGCTTTCGGTACATATTAAGTCTTTGTATTAGAGATAAAACGTTTCAGTGATAATCGCCAAAGACAACAACGCGATTTACTTTCTTTGCGTTCCGAGTTGTTGCAGTTGTATAAAGAATACATAGTCCTAGGATTGTTTGCTTCCAGATGGAACCATTGATTGTGACCACCTTCCGGTTGTTATTTCTCAGTTAAAGCAAATAATTCCTTAATCAGTCCTAAGTACCTGTTTTGTACGGCCTCAGCGGCACCGTACTTAAATTGCACTCTTACAACCATCTACCTATGTACCGGTGGATAAAACAGAAAAAACAGCTATTATAAGGTCTAAATAATATATGACAAATATGTAATGAAAGTAACACTAGATGTATATTGGTACTTATCCGGATCATTCATTTCCCTAAACAGATAATCTCAAAATTAATCTTGCGATCTATTTCAGTTATGCTTTAAAATAATATGAAGAAGGCCACAAGAAGGTAAGATTTAGACTGATTCTAAGATCAAAAGGGCTTTTGGTCAGAATTTAAGTAAAGTATTAGACGAAACAGTTCTTCCTCTACTGCTTATTTACTCAAACTGATCGATAAACGATGGCATGAAGTCTTCTATTCTCGTAATCTAATGTACGGCTCTAATCCTGGTTATTTACTTAGCACAACGAAAATCTTTTTGTGGTAATATAGCGATCATCTAACTTTTGACTGCAGAAAAACGCTAAATGATTGAAAATAGAGAGAAGTATATAAAACAGGAGTGAAGGACATGTCTCTTCAACATTAATAGTGCTGCAAATAGCAAAGAAACTATAGAATATCATTAGGGTTGGTAGTAGAGTGGAATCATTAAAAAGGATTAGAATATAGAACATACTGACTGAAAGTTTGTCAATTCTGAGCGAGACCTAACTCGTTTCTTTTTTTCATTTTAGATTTAATCATCCCTTGTCAAGAAAGGCGAGAAATAATATGACGTAAATATTTAATCTGAGGGGGAACAAAGGAGACACCCGCATTGTAAATAGCATACTGTGCGCAAGATACAGGGAGGACGAGTACTCAAAAGAGCAGGAGAAGCTTAATAATGTGTGAGATAAACAGATGGAAAAATCAGTTTTCAAAAGACACGTTGTGTATTACTGTTCTCATTAAAAATTGAATGAAAACCAAGATAGGATATGATTTGCTAGCTTTGTCGCACTGTGTACAATATTTAACAAAGCATCTCAATTTAACATGAAAAACATTTCCTACCAAATATACGCGCTTTTACTCCTCCACAATATGGCAAGATACCGGGCAATTCTACATTCTAAAGTAAGTTCAACTTCATTAACATCTCTCATTCCCTATCTTAACCTTACCAAACTCATCCCTACATACCCCTTAAAAACACATACCTAAATGCCTTCTCAATGGACCTTTTATGGTATTAAGATCAATGAAATCTGCATTCCTAAGACAAGTTCAACGAAGCGGGTTCTAGATTTATGCTTTCAATCTTCTAAAATTAGCATCTTGAATTCTGCATTTAAAACGCAATCCTTTCTTTAAAAAATTATTAGGAAACCAAATCAAGTAATTTTGGTACATTCGATCGGGGACACTATGAGTACACTAGGTGCACTCGATTATTGGACTTCTACTCTCAGACCTGGATACGAAAGATCACCAGCGAAGAACGCATCGATGCCAACATTGATCAACCAGTCTGTCTACTATTTACCCAGTATCCAATCCTCGATAATCTTCCTTTCTCTCCTTCTTGAGTAGTGTGTAGCATCATAAGGAAGATCGAATAAAATAACTACATATTAGCAAGCTAAAAATTGACCGAATCCCGGCATTTGTATTTCTTTAAAATGACACCCTTTCCATTGAGTGTTATTTTAGAAGTTGGACAAATAGAAAGTAAACATCCTTTTCCCTCTTTCATATATGAGAGGTAAATGTAAAAAAGGTGGGTTTTCTTTTGAATTTAGAATGATAAACGCAAGTACTTTATTTTAAGACAAAAATATGAAAAAATAATATTCAAATAGAAAATTTGACATCGATATTTTTTTAAATAATGATAGTTAAAACAGGAATAGAAATATATCGAAAGTTAAAATTACAGGTTGCATTACAGCAAACAGTGAAAGTGGCAAAAGAGCAGATTTCATCCTTAAAGCATTCATTATAGACTTAATCACAAACTCTCTCTCTCTCTTTTCTACTTTTATGAAACACAAAAGTTCGTTTGTCTTGTCAGGAAGTTTTAAGGGGTATTTTCTTAAATATTAGAAACATCGGACAATTTATTTTTGAAGAATTTTCCACATTTTTTATTTTATCTTCAATCGTAATAATGAATACTTTTGTGCATCAAAAGCTTAGCACAGACATTTGGTTGATATTTCGTCAAAATGTTCACGAAAAGCAGAATGAAACGTGAGGATAAGGAATGTTTCAAAGGGCAAAACATAAACAAAAATATTATATATATACATATTCAGTGTTATTTATGTCATGCTATTTGGTATACATTACTTTCAGCCTCTTAGAGGCACAAATTGATAAAGCTTGAGTGCTTGGAAAATCTGTCAGTTGTGAAAAATTTTGTTAGTGAAAAGATTTTAACTCCTCTAAGGTATGAGATTTTAAAAGCACAACTAAGATAAATTCTAATTTCATACATCACTTTCGAAACGCATTCACAATTAAAATTAACTACGATGTGCTGCAATGTCATTATGCTATCTCATCCATTGACGGACGATCAATGAAACTCAATGAAAGAATGAATCCCTTCTATTTTTACCAAAGGCAGAAATGGTAAAAATCAGGAATAGGAAATTGGGTCCTCTTTTTTCCATGAGATCAAAAGGTTAAAAATACATTATACCCAAATAGATACTTTGACCTATGACTCCTATCATATATTTTTACTCATATAAAATTTCAGGTGGCATAATTGAAGCTTCTCATCGTGGGAGCTCTATGATGCTACTTTTTTGCGCAAGGTGGGTGTTGAAAATGCTTTCCTAAATGGTCTTGGGAGTAACTTGACGCATTTACCAGTAAGAAACTGAATTGAATCTCGACATTAAGTAGATCACTATTCGATCTTCAAGGAACATATTAGAAATGCACAAAAAATCCCACAAATCCCAGAAGGCAGCTAAAATGCTATTATATGTCTTAGCAGAACAGTTAAATAGTGAAAATTTCGAACCTAAAAGATTAACTTTCCTTATGCTCTTACCAAAATAAAAATCTTAGAAATGTCCAAATAAGCCTCATTCAGGTAAATAGTTTATTGTGTACTAAATATTAGATAAAAAGAACGGAAATAGAACACAGTTAGAAGCTAAATAGTAATTCTAAAAGTTCATGCATAAATATGCATTAAGGAAATATAACAAGTGTTCGAATTTTTTGACTGCGCACAAATAAAAAACGTTTACTAACAATATTTAAGTAGACACTCACGAGTTCTGGTAGGAGTATTATTCGAAAAACCTCCATCTGAATTTATTTTTGTTTCATTGCCAAAGGTGAAAACATGATCCTCCTTTATTGAAACAATTTCTTGAACGACCGTACTCAACCACTGACCCATATTGACTACTGTCAAGTGGCAGAGAATGAAACGAACGAAGAATATTTGAACATTGAATATTATCTGCAATAAATAATCAAATTTCAATAATAACTTTCTTATAAAATGGTGTGGCAATTCTGTCTGTGCTCACATGATTCACGAATTTGTTATCAATATTGATTTAATAAAATGTAAGATTGTTCAACGTTTTTTTCTATCACAATGAGACTTACTTCAAAATAGCGAATAATTTAACACGTTAACGCTTTCTTTAATGACGAATTCGTTGGTTCCTTACGTTTTACTAGGCATAAATATAGCTTCAGTTATTCATTTCACTATAATCTCCGCAAGTGTTCACGAAAAAATAGCGGTCCAGGTTTATTTTGAAATATATACTGAAGCTTTGTACATAAGTAGAGCTTGAATAAATTTAGTCGCCAAACTGCTTTGGAAAACTATTGTTAGATAGGAATCACCAATTACTGATAAATCACTATGATTCTTCACAAAGACTGCAAGTGGTCACTCCCAAATACTATAATTCTGGGAGTTGAATAGGAGACTAGGGTTTAAGTTGGTCCGAGAGAAGTTAAACTTGAAAGAATGAAAGAAAGTTATCTAAGGAATAGCGAAAGCACATAAGCAAGACGAATACCATTTGAAATACCTGCTTGAAGTCCTTCGTTCTCTTTATTAAAGGCACTATCACGTGACAGTTGAAATAGTAGAAGTTAACGCGCCTGCTCGCATTATCTGCATATCCATCAAAGATAAACGTGGAGCGAATCCACTATTCTGGGGCAAATGATCAAGGCCACAACTCAAATCCTTTCATTTATTTTAATCTTTCCGGAATGCGTAAAACGGAAATTACGAACAACCCTCCAAAAGTAAACATTTCGCCGACCTTCCCGCTTCTGCGCAAGCAAGAGTGTCAGACAGTGAACTATAGCATAATGAATTATAATTATCTTATTAATTTAATTATGTATGGTTTTCAACCATAAATTTTATTTTAAATCTATTAATTAGTTGTTCAGTTTAACTGTTTGAGATAAAAAATGAATCTTACTTGGTGAAATTTGAAGATAAAGTAAGTTTGCCAGAGAACGTAGGCAGAGTGGATAATATTGACCGGAACCCAAAGCACGCTGTGGCATCCAAAAGAATTATTGGTTTCATTAAGTTGGTCTGCTGCCCGTAGACCATCCATGATCATGACTCCAAATCCGAATACTGTTAAGGCAAATATGAAATAAAAAAGTGCTAGGAGAGACTTTGTTTTGCTCAGGTATCTGCATTTTCAACGCGTGAGTTTTCGTGACGTTTCCACGGTCATCATAAATACCCTGAGAAATTGTCTTCTACAAATATGATTTGAATTAATGACGTTTCAAGAAATTTATGGAAATTATAAAATATAAGGACACAAACGGTATAATAATCTTTTCAGTTAAGAAAATATCATGTATTATAACGATTAGCAGAGACAGATAGAGAACCACTGATTGTATATCAATAAACCACTACATTCCAAAATGACTACCTCTAATGAGCTATTCTGATCATCCTTGGAATGCGGGCCTTTGTGTCCTTTTTTCAAGATTGATATCCTTCTGAGTACAATTATAATCACGTTTTTTGACAAGGCACGACTTTGCTGTCTGGTGACGTATTCTAATGTTGAACATTAAAAATACTGACAAATGAGCCTTCGACTATGAGGGGGATTGATTGAATACGTCATCTTCTGGATTACTAGTGATTACTTTATTTTGTGATTAGTGAAAAGTGCCTGCGAGATGGCAACGCAGTCTCGTCAAAACTACAGTCGCAGTGATAGCATCTATATTTTTACCGCCTCTAAAATAGCCAAGTAGATTGCATCTCAAATTATATCGAATTCATATTAATAAAGTGCACGAAAGCTTGCATCTATTATCAAAATGGCGATACCTTCTGATAAAAACAATCCAGTTTTCAAGCACCGCTATTAAGACGCAGAAGTCCAAATACGCAGGATCGTTGAAGGTATGGTTTATAAAATGTTCTAGAATACGTACGCAAGACAAAATCATTAACTAAGGATATACACACTTATAAGACTTCATGTGCATCATAGGACAGTGAAACCAACGGCTATACATAGATGGCGCAGTGGTCAAATCAAATTCCACGAGACCGATAATTATTAATACATTTCGAGTGTTGTGGACGGCCAACCGTGCTAGTTTAGTTCTGGTCAACAAGAAGGATGAAAATGTCTTCTCCGTCAATGAGAATTCTTGTAAACACTTCCATTAATGAGATTGAGAAATACTAACGGTAGTGTGCCCGTACTGATATCAACGTGCTTGTTTGTTGGAGCTCACGGTATCGATGACCAACAATGTTCAGCGAAGAGGATAGCAGAATGCTTGCGAGTATCTCACTAAAACAACTCCTTAATACTCTCTCCACCTAAAATTTTTTGCTAAATTGAAATAGGATCTTTTTATAAAAATCCCTCACTGAAGACTTACACTCATGTGGATAGGATAACTATCCAAATATGCCTCCAATTCTCCGAAATATATAATGTTACATTCAAAGTGAATATGTGCATTATTAAACCACTAGACACCGTAATACTTTAAAGTCTAGACACGGACTCCACGATGACTCATAAAATTTAATTTAAAAAACATTAGTCACTTGATCGTGGCTATTAATGGGTAGTCTGATTATTCAATTCCGTAAATTAACGGACCCATTTATCAGATAATAAAGTGGAAATTTCATGCCAGTGTCGGAGGTTGCACTATAAAATACTGGTTTAAAGTTATCACGCAATGATAATGCAGTAGCAGACAAAGTAATGCGTTTTCTGCAATGGACCCAATAGAATTAAGCAAAAATTGAAAATGGCATATGATTAATTATTTCTTTGTTTAGAATTTGGAAAGAATCGAATATGACAGAAATTACACTCTGTAAGGTGGATCAGGAGAAACCTCTGATAATTTATTTTGGTATTTTTATAAGTAAGATTGAAAACTCGATTCTTAAACAGGACCATAAATGCAAGTTATCCATTTCGTTGGTCTTTCAGAAATCATTACGCATTCTCTAACATTACTGTTGGTTAAGAGTAATCGATGGCCTTGACTTAATTTTAGGATTATTAAAATATAATAATTACCACATATTATTTAAGATGATTATTTCTTAAATTACTAAATTAAATTCTTACTAACTTGTTTTTCTGCTTACTTTACTCGTACTTTATCGATTTCCCATAGCGGGACCTTTTTGTCCATCTTATTGGCGACACATTAATCTCATTTTGTCTATGTGTAACTTCAACACTTTCTCATCTCCTCTTCCAAAACGTCTGTGTTGCAATAACTCAATAGATTATCTGCGTTTTGTTTAGGTAAAATGCGGAAATAAGGCATGAGCTTGAGTCACTGTTCGCATGCATTGTCCGTTCTTCTCAACCTTTGTATCCTCCTTGTTTTGGACTGCAGTATTCAGCATTGAGTCAGAATAACTAATAATAATCTTCAATATTTTCACTATCTACTAGAAATTTAGCAAAAAACGGATTGCTTGATGTTTCCTACAAGGCTGCCAATAAATACAAGAGTCAATTCAAATAAAAGTTTTTAGATCATAAAGATACCTACCTACTGCGCCCAATCTAAGATACAGATTGCTTCCAATGGGGTGTTGAGCAAATGGCACGGATACTCGTTTTCGAAATTTTGGATCATCGCCAAACATATGACCAAGTGAACATAATCTTTTTTTTCTCCGGGGTTGTACATCAAATGCCTGAATAATCGAATCTGCTTCTTCAGATTCTGTAAAATTCTGTTTTAGGAAAAAGAAACGTTATTTTGGTAATTATTAGTGCTATATGATTAACATAAATTTACTTACATTTGCCTGAATATTTCTCGACGGTGGCTCTCTACTCGACCCTAATGAAAAGTTGTCCATTCCACTATGCGTCTCTTGATGACCTATGTATGGATATTTTAACGGGACGCCATATGCTTTGAAAATTTAGTCAGAATGGCCTACCGCAAGCACTTCATCTATATATACTTATTGCAATATATGTGTTCAATGAGTTTAGCATTTAACAATGTTTTATCAAATAAAGCTTAACGGTAAAATTGGGGACTGAAGCGAATTGTTATTGTTGTCTGGTATACCCTTTACTCAAGAACAACTCATTACAGGCAATAGCAAATTTTTTGTCTTAACTCCCAAATGAACAGTTGAAAACTCAGACCCTTTGTGAGTCGCCTTTTTAGGTGACTGTATTGATCTGTGGTTGCACAAGTTTGTGTAATTCCACTCATTGGGGAATCGGACATGCTATCTGCCAGTCGATGAATTACCGCTGTTTGAGTACATACGATCTGCATCTCGTTAATGAATCAGCACGAAGTTCTTTGTTTATTGCTGTACCTTATTGTAGTAACTACTAGTCAGTTGAAAATTCAGTTTTGAAGATAGGGGAACATAATTTTTCAAAGAATTCATTTTTCCGCATTTGGCATCTATTTCTAAAATGCCATATACAATACTATATCTTTCGTCAATTAATGAAAAATGTAGTTTGAAACATAGTCTGTTTTTCAGAACTGTGGGTCTTTTAATTAGTCTATTTGAGAAAAATTTTCAATTTAGCTTTTTACAGGGAGTTTTACTTCTCCTTAATTCTGAGGTTAGGGGCCAACCCTTAATTAAATTTTATTGAAAGGTGTCATTATAATGATAATTTATGATATAGCACCTCTGAGCGCCGAACTCTTTCATCGACGGTCAGCTTTGCTAGAGTACTCCCGAAAACACCACATCGCTTTAATCAAATTTCTGTTTAAATCCCATGAATTTGCAATTATGTCCTTCTTTTTGCCAACATTTAATGCGTTATCTGTGATTTCGCATATTTAAATTCCGAATGGACATTAGCTTACTCGAGTTGACCACCTCAGCTTGTTCAAATATATTCCTCTCTTCATTGCTTAGAGTATCATCATCGTCGTTACACCCATTTCGGGGTTCGGCATAAGTATTTTCATCAAAGGCTCCATCAAGATGATGCACCGCTTGCTCAGCATAGCGCGCCTGCTGACGAGAGTAATATGCTAGTAGAGTTTGAAGATAAATCAATGAAAATATTGACAGAGTGAACTGAATAACTTGAAATATCTGAAATTTAACAATTATTAAGATTTCAGATACAAAATAAACAGATTGTATGGCGTATGTAAACAAAATCATAGTTTAAAGTGATATAAAATGTAACAGTAAAATTTCCAATTAATCCTTCAGACATTCTCATTTGCCATTCGGTTTTTCAGCAAAGGTTGCCAAGAATCATGGCTTCTATCTGACATTTCACCTCCGTCGTACATATTCTGCCTGATATTAGACGAAACAAAACGTGAGTTGCCTATTTAAACGTATTTCCGACCATCAATAAATTGCTTTTATTTGGCAATTACGAAATAGAAGCGTTCCCCAACGACTTTTTAACCAATGCCATAATAAATTAATTTAAATATGAAGGCAAATATAAAGAATATGTTTGCAAAATCAATACATCAGGCTTTTATAATTTAAGAAATGTCCGATATTATAATCAGACCATGTTACAAATTACATCGTCTCAAATATGAATATCAAACAGCTTCGAATCAAAATAAACTTAGTTTTGCTACAGTCTTTTTATTCATTCTGATCAAATTACCAATTTTACACCCCAAATGACATTGTGAAAATCTAGACTCTTCAATTATACAAACAAGAAATCGCCAAGTGATCGGTTGAAGGTTCAAGTTGCCAATCGTTGGATATTTAAAGGACAATCATTAGTAGCGAGTAAAATTATAAATGAGCGTCCGTTAACACAACAATGGGGACATACTTCAAAGTATAATTGGTGCTCTACATGAACTGGTTTTCCAAATGCGTTTATAATGGGCAAAGCAAAGCACAGTACACCTTCCAAAACACCGAAAAGCAATAACAATGAAGACATAACAGAACTCCTATGTAATCAAGCACAATATAAGGCAAAGCACAAACTCGAATTTACCTCTTATCATTGGCTTCAAATACGGCACTTTTTTTCCGGATTGTGTGTGAAATATGAGTCATTTATTATCAACTCAAGTGGTATTTTGAATTAAGGCGTATTAGGACATAATGAACGACTTTGGCTCAAACAGCTGCAAATGTGCAAACAGGCCTGAACGGGATAGACGGGCTGCAAGGCGTGTAAATCCACTCATGAATTTCCAAATGCACTTTTAAACTCACCTGAGAAAACATCCAGAAGCGTGTTTCTCTTCCACCTTTGCATTCAACGTACTTTCTATACAATTTATGAATAAACTAATAGAAAAGATCCTAGATTGTCACATGGATTGAAAAAGTAGTCTTATCAGCTAAGTAATTGATTGCCAAGAGATTTCTAAAGATAATTAGAATGAGATTTTCAGGGCTGACCGGAAAAATAGTGGTTATTTTCCACTTAAAAGACGCATTTTCTAAATCAAGAGGTGTTTATTATGCAAGATTGGAAGATACTAAAAATAAACCTGATTTGCTTTATGGAATTCGCAAATTTTTAAAATTACCTTTCAATTTACAAAAATTGGCTCTTTTAGCACTTTCAAAAGCCTATTTATCACTTAAATTAAATTCTCAGTTGTTACATTAGTTTCTTATTAATTGCTCTGGATATGTACAAAATTTAAAATGGCGTAGATTTAGAAATGTTAATAAATACAGAATATTCTCTGATTTTTACCCACTTCCCTCAGTAACTATTTTCCAACCAACGATTTTTCCAAGGAGTGAAGTTTTAAGGACTAAGAGGTTAAAATGCGATTTTCATTTCAGGACTGGAATTCACCAAATTGACTTCCGCCCCCCTCAATAAATATTGCATTGAAAGCTATATACCTCCTGTCCAAAACATAACTTAGATACAGTATTTTGATTCAATTAGTTAAATTAAATACATACAAAGACTCAGAAGGCTCAGTTAAAACATCTTTTGACTGTATCATTTCATGACAAATGACAGGTGGGGAAGAGATAAACATGGGATAGGAAGGCCAGGCCAAAAGTTCACATGTCTAGAATCCGAAGGTCTGAATATCGCAAGTACAATCACGGGTAAATCTCAACTTGCTTATAAATTCAAGCCGTGTTTAACATTGCTTGAGGAAAGAATTTACTTCGAAGGTAAAGTAATCTATTAAATTTATTAAATTAATTTATCTAGGCGTTGTTGGAAATAAATAGGTTTCGAAATAGCGTTGACTTGCATATTAATTTGTCTTTATTTTAATAAGAAAATTTTTTACCAGATTAATTTGAAACCTACAGCCATTTTTCTGAAAAATGTAAAAGAGCTCCTTTACTTTCTAATTTAAATATTGTGGTTGCCTGCTATTACCTTAAAGCAACAACTTTTGATATCATGTTTGACCTATATCCACAGTATATATAACTAATAATAAAAATAGAATTAAATTATTATTTTTGTCTGGAATTCTACCAGGTTGATAGAGACAGACAAAATGAATTCTTAAGAAATAAACGATTTATTGTTGAAATTCCAGGTAATTGACAGTGTTTATCACCATAAAATGGCAAAGATTGAATCATTTTGATTCATATGGACGGTGGCCTCTAATTTTATCCATTCCTTTTGTTGTTACACATATCCAGGGCTGAAAAGGTACACATTTAATCCTGAAAAAATTTTATGACCAAAAGTAGAAGGGTTAAAGCCGAAATAGAGCATTTCCATAATTGTGTTTCACCAATAAGTTGAGTTTTATTTTTCACTTCCCTTTTGTTTTACTTCCCTTCAACAACTTTCTTAAGTTCCTTTAATCCCAGCAATTTTCACCAAAACATAGATAAAAATGAATGTAGGCATACTTGGGTTTAATTATACTTAACTCAACCAAGGTGTATAAACTCTTTTTAATTTATCATTTTCATCTTTATTAAGGTTAAATCTCGGAGCATTTATTTAAATTTCTTAATTATATCAACACCTTGTGGAGTTTACAACGTCAACAGGGCAGATTTTATCACGTGCGCTAGAACTTTCTGAGAAATGCGGTATGTAACCGGTCGCGTAAAGAACAAGCTCGAACGAGTGTGCAGAGACCTCCTCAACCAATCAGCAATCAAGATTCCTGTAGCCTAGCGTGTTTCATAGGTAATGACTAAGCTTTTGACTATGACGCACACATAGAGTTGAGCAATAAACCTTCTCCACTCAACATCCTTCTTGTTCTTACCACTTTGGGCACAGCCTAGCTAATTCTGGGAGCAAATTGATAATAGAGGACTCTGGTAGAGGCTATTTGAACTGCTTAGAAGGATTATTTAGGCGTGGCAAAATGACCCGTTGGTGTAGTATCCACTACGGTCGCCACAGAATTTAGCCTTTTCATTCTAGCTATTTGGTTAATTTTCCTTTTAAATGCTTAATACTGCATTGAAATAATCACTTGACAAATCTATTGGTTTTAACTTAATGAGATTCTTATTTTTTAAACATGTAATCAGGCTCAATCTTAGTCGGCAAAGAATCGAAAGCAATTATATAATGATAAAATATTTATTTAATAATATGGTGTTTTCTCATGTATGCGTTTCAAAATAGGGTTTAAGGGTAATTTTTGTTGTTAAATATCCGCATCTTCCCAAATTCCTCAAAATACAAAATTTGATAAACTTTTAGAAGGCTTGGATTTTCTGAATTATTTTGGAAAAAATATTTTTATTTAGAGCACTCTCCTCGTAAAAATTTCTCGTTCTTTTAACAAATTATATACGGTATGTTTGATTTTATTGCAGACAGAAATTGATGTGTTTTTTCAGAGTGTACTTTTAAGTCCTTACTTGATTAAAAGTAGTACCATTCAGACAATTAGATGCTGATGTGCTTATTCAACAGAAAAAATCTTCCTTTGGTGCTCTAAATTTGCTCATGAATTTTGCTATTCTTTTATAGCAAATGGAAATGTAAGTCACTTTAAAATTGAAATTGCTTCAGACAATTCCAGTGTAATGTTTTAGGTATCTGTGCCTTAGATAGTGAGTAATGTGGTAAGTAATCAGTAAAGCAGATCTTATTGCGCAGCTTACCTCATTTCAACTCCCGCTAAAATTCCCTCTTGCGACCACTTTATTCTGTATTACGGCTCGCCCGTAAGGCAGTCACAAATGCACAGAAAATGTACTATACATTTTTACGAATATGCGCGTAAATATGATATAATTACAGCCTTCGATTCGTAAAATTTGAATTTCCGAACTCATACTGCCCATTTAGCAAATATTAAACAACCCAAATTCAAAAATCAAATAAAGTAAGACTCTTTGATACCTTGGAGCTACTTTCTGTAAATCCATTCCCTCTGTCAGTTGCCACCCACAGTTTAAAATGCTATAATTTTTATATTACTGGGGTGCAATAATAATAAGCACAATAACAAAACAATTTTATTTAAATGCAAGGTATAAAAGACAGCACATTTATTGCAAAACATGACTGAAAATCGGATGCGTAACTCATAAAAATATTTAATGGCTAAGTATGATTAAATTATTAAATCAGTTTCGAATTTTCGAAATTTTAAACGGTTTCTGGGTTACTTGGTTTCCGTAACTACTTCAAAATCTCCAAATACAAGTGTTTAACACGAATAACGATAAAACAGATTAGATTTCCCTCTCTAACTGCAATTTTCTGATTTAAATAGAACGGTAAAATCTGCCTAAGCTGCACTAATTTTAGTCTCAATCGATTAGTATGACAAGTAAGTTAGTAGTAGATAGAGTCATAACAAGCCAAGTTTAATAACGGAACCAAGATGGACGTCTTTTACTAAGACCAAATGGGGTTATCCACTTATAGTATCTAAGTTGACCTTATAGAAGAAGAAGAATGTGCTTAAACACAGAATTTATAGAAATAAAGTACTTAGGATGGTATAAGTGCTATACGTGTGTGAAAAGATTACTGAGTTAGCCATAAATCACCCTAACACAGATCAGATGTTTTCTTCAATCCTTCCACTAGTTACATTAAAAAATAGAACTTTATTGGCTGTATCCCTTCCCTAAGGTGTATGTTATTCCCATTTTTCCGTCGATTTTTATCCCGTTTATTGCCTTTTGCATTCAATTTTGTAAATGATCCATTTCTCCGGCCTGTTTGTTGATTTCCCCTTATCTAACTTCTACATTTTGGGTTTCGCTTTTCTGCTAATTCATGTTTTCAGTTTACTGGTTACGAGGATGCCGTCCCGCTATACTCTCTTAAAACATTTCTGCCACCGACTCTATTTCATTCTTGTCTTGTGACAGCTGATTCGTAGAGATGGAAACCGTTATAGCTTAACTAATGCTCTCCATCGTATAGTACCTCTCCAAGTTAGAGTCTCCCCTGTCATAAAACCATTAAATGTTTCTATTAGATGATGTACATATGTTAGTGCAGGTAAATTCATTCACTACATTCTTTATTATATTTAAAATAATAGTATATGTGCAGATGGCCAATACAATAATGAAATAAATTTTTAGAGGGGATTTCAAAAGTCTAAAAGATGTCCACGATATACTATCTTAGTTAAAACCGTGCTTGTAAAATATACCGCGACATGAAAATGTTAGAACCACTCTATGAACCTTAACAAGTTAACGGATCCAGTATACTCTTATGAAGTTATTATAAAGTTAATCTTTGATAGCGAAACATCATCCTATTGGAAACCTTTTAACCAATTTAAACCAATACGGCTGTCTCTGCATATACTGGATGCGCACCGTTGGGTAACCCAACCCGCAATCTCTAATTTTTCTAATAAGTATATTAATATGTACATTTAAAAGACTTAGTTCATTGAAAATATATTCCACCTATCTATTATTACATTGAAGCAAAACTAACGAAGAATCTATGAAGAACATCAAGAAATGGCCAGTTTTCTGTTCTCTTTCTCATTTGATTGTTGATATGCCGTTCTTAACAGTAATCACAGCCTTATTAGACCCCGATAAATACGCTATTATCTCGGAATGAGTAAATCACATAACATTGGGGTCTCCAAACCGCTCATCATCTCATCACTATACAAGTGCATGCTGCATTTGAATTTTGACAATCCGGTCACCGATCAGACGGCGATTGACCTACAGCCATCAAGTGATTGAAGAGTCCCTTTTCCAATAAACATCCCCTGCAAACTTAATAAGATATCTTGGACTGTAGTTGTAGCTGTAGTAGGGAAGCAACCAAATTTTACACTACATTCCACATCGGATACTGAAATCCCTTTTGATTTAAATTAATTTATAAAAAGGAAAAGATAATTAGAAAGTCATTTTGACATACAGTCTACATCTAAATATTGATAGAGACGATTTACCGACTAGCCATGGCCTGAGTTATCAACATAGATT
>CAADRB010000012.1:572111-601245 GCA_900708905.1 Hymenolepis diminuta
GCAAAATAAACAAATGAAAGACTTAAATTGGTGAGCAAGTTCCCAATCAAACAGTAATAATAATAATCAAATAATAAATATTAATTATCAATCATCTGTTTAATGTGCATACGACGATTGAAAGTTTATTATTCAATCAATCAAATGCGTTCAAACACATGACGGACTGTGCATACGATAAGCATTGATCCAGATATCTGCCAAACAGATAGTAGAATGAAACCGGAAGAAAATAATCAGTGGCAGTGAGAGGTGGGTGATGATTTTCCATGCAATGTCTGTGTAGTGTGTCCGATGGATTGAGTACTTCTCAGCATGTTTGAGTCCAAATGTACTCACTATCCACATGGCCAGGTTAAGAATGAGTAGAAAAGTGACAACAGTTCGACCGGGCTTTTCAATCATCTGTCTCTCATTAGCAGCTTGGCTTCGAGAGGCCTCCAAAATCAGAAATACCTAAAATGATATAATAGTTTTATAAAATTCAACGCTGTTTATACCGTAATTCCGCAGATATCTACAGGTAGAACGAAATTCAAGAAAATTAATTTGACAACCCGTTTAGGGAAATGTTTACAACCTATCCCCAATTTAACCGTTCATTCTGTTGTGTGCACTGATGTGCTATAAACGTGTGAATTGAGCTGGCAGGTAGCTGTCCCACCGGGAAAATTTTGTCTCGTGGGCAATTCAATTTTAAAATTCCATTCATCCACACGTATGTGATTATTCTTAAATTAAATTATAAATTAAGTATTTATTTAAGAGGACTTCGTTTACTTCCAGATGCATGATCTTGTTACTATCCGTAATCTAAGACATTTGTAGAATGCATCCTTAATATAAAATTCCTTTTAATCCAAAGCTGCATTTGGGAAGGCGATCAGTAATTTTATCAAAACTCAGATTTCTTTAAACTAGGCTCCACCTGATCTTAACGAATGAAACTCAACTCAACTCAGTACCATCCACTTGCCCTCACCTCTTCCACCAATAAGTATATAATTTCTGATTTACACCGTTCCATCCAAATCCAAGCCTCGGTGCAAAATTTAGCTGATCCTGTTAGATCGAATAGATTTGAATTAGAAGATTTCAATAAGAAAATGATATATTTTACCTTGAAACCCGGTGATTTGAACTAGGCGAATGTAATACATTAATCACGCAACGGACCAAAGGAAATTATTGATGACCGACTTATCTTGCTCTGCTGTGTTTAATGGAGTTTCTATCTACGGAGGTGATATAGAGGAGCCATTAGATTATGAGTTTTACACATACGCATTTAACAAATTAGCGAGAAATTCACTTTGGAATTTTAACGAGAAATCTTCTAAAACGTGTAGCCTAACACGATCAGCGGACTGCGTTATATCATGATGGTTCCAACCGTTTTAAAAGATGATGAATGCTACTGCGGCAATCGCTTTCTGCTGCACCACTATTTACTACTCGCCCCATATAGTCTTTACAATACACCAAGATTCATGCTCGTGTCACTAGTTTGTGGATTCATGTTTTTTGTTAAAAATATTCACGTCGTTTCCGCTTAACACTCCTGATAAGATCTCAGATCCATTTGAAGCATGTACTTATAGTAGAAAATTCTCCCTGATTTTCCTACAATTATGCATAACCAATACGATCTTTCGAAACCTAACTGTTAAGGGAAAGAGGCGAATTGTCTCCTATCAACAGTATATCGACAATATGGACCTATATCTGCTCTAAGCAGAAATTAATTTCCAAAACAAACTTATTGGTAAAAAAGAGCAATATTATATGAAGTTCTAGAAAAAATCCAAATTCCTCTCAACTACATGTTCCCATTTCCTAGCCATCCGATAAGGATCACTAATAGAATCACTAACGCGGGAAAAAATACTTCAACAAATGTAACTATATGAATTTTTCGTTATTTGATTTTCAAGAAAAGCCAAGATCAACATTTGCGAACACATCTTTAACTGTCAGCAAACGTCACATGAGATTTTCAATCGTGTGGTTTCGTTAGAGAAGCAATTTACTCCTTCAAAAAGATATTTCAAAATGATATGGTTTAGCAAATAATAGATTATCTTATCTTTTGTTTTTGATCGAAAACAGGTTCATGGAAAAAGTCAATTTTACATTGGAATTTGATTAAAGCCATTAAATTTAAAATACCTCAGTAAATTATTCACTAAAGCTACCTGCATTAGTGCCTGGAGAATCTCAAGAATTGCTTTGAAAATGAACAAGCATCCCGCCACTTGATGTTGTCCAGTAGCTTCAAGAGCAGGAACGAGTAGAAACATGTCGTAGAAGAGAATCCCAAGCAACCCAAAGAGCAGCAAGTCATCATCAAATGCGCTTTCTTCTGATAACTGTCTGAGGCACAGTACTCGCATCTGATACAAAGCAACACTGATAGCCATTACACCAAATGAAAGAAGCACGATATCGGTCACTTGGAAAACAACTAGTGCTTCAAGATGGTTGTCACGTTGCAGATAAGTATAGAAGAGTGCAAGAGCAAACAGAGTTGATACGACAAGCAAGAGACCGGCAAATAAACCTTTGTGTGCGTGTTGGCATTCAGTTGGACCACCTCTGCGGGTAAAATAGTAAAGTGAAGTTCATCATCAGACGATTTATTTTCACTTGTTTAATGACTTGACAAAGACTTACTGAACAAGCGAATAACACCAATGAAATTTAATATTCAAGTGAGAAGATTATATCATAGCCTGTTACTACAAGTGTGGAGCAAATTGGAGTTCTAATTTATGCTGTAATTAAGGGAGAATAGTTCAAATTGTGGTTCCATTTATCATTATATGACATGATCCAGCAGAATTGAGAAGGATTTTTAGCTCAAGAGAGCTTACAAAGCACCCAATCACCCGCTACCAGCGCATAGATGTACCACCGGTAACGAGCACATCGGTGAAAGGCTGCCTATATGAATGGCCTCCCACTATATGCCGTCTTGTCACGCGTCCCCTCTCCCCACTTTCTCTCCTTATTCTTCAACTTCTCAATAAATGTTTGTACCTGCAATTGACTCTTCATGTAACTTGTCCGCAATAAATTCCTCTATCTACTTTCGGCCCATCTTACAAAGAGCATATAAAATGTTTGGTTTAAGAATTTGAAGGAGCTAAAGTCGGATGCCCCTAAAAGAGACGATTTTCCAAACCGTTTATTAGAATGTATAAAATAAAGAAACGTTAAATTAATGTAATTTAATGAGTTAGACAATGTCCAAGTCATAAATTTTGTGCTTTTTAACTGTCTCTTACAGCGTAGAGACAATAAGAGACATTTAAATAAATCTGTTCAAAACAACTGCTCAAATTTGAGGAGATAGAAATCCATTGAGGAGGAACAAAATTTTTACAAAAAAAGTAGAAAAAGGGGGTTTTGTAGTTTTAAAACTTCTGAAGGTTTGGAAGGTTTGGAGGTTTTCTAAATTACGTTCAGTGAAGTACAGATACCGAACATTATCTTCAACATCCCGAAACAAATACCGTCAAAAGCTTGAATATTCTGTTTTCTGTTCTATCATATTACTACATCAACCGTTCGTTAATCACAAGATTTATCATTTTGACTCAATACCTCAGTATATTGAACTTATTCTTCTTATAGACGATACTTAAGATTTTGTTATATTGCGCCTTTAATAGCCCTCCCATCATTGACGGTGTAATACGTTAAGTCAATACAGCATCCGAATGCGAAGTTTTTAAACGAAATTAATGTGTGTACCTTTCATGGATTTTGTTAACGCTCTATAGCAATAGAAGGGTAGGGAAAAGTTAGTTTGCAATAATATTATCACCTTGCTACTGAAATGAATATGGTTTGAAATCTGGCGATGCAAATTCAGCAATGATCTTTGTCTCTGTTTATAACCAGATAGGTGAAAACAAAGACAAAGTTCAGTTGGTGTATTCTGTGATTAGTATGCTGACACATTTATTGCATCGTTTTTTAGAAATGAAATAGTTGGCCTCATTCAGCAACTTGTTCCACTAATTAAATTGATCATAATCGCTCCTTTAAAGACCGTATTAATGATATAAAATTGATCAGTAGACCGAAATATCCACTGAAGAGAACATTATGAATATTCGACAGTTGCTATGCTAGATTTCTGTGTTGAAATAATCAGTAAAATCACTCTTATCTCTCATTTTCTTCTATTTTTGAGGCAATCATATTAAAGTCCTGAAGTGACATTTCAAGGATAAAGAAACAAAATTCCTAATTGTGCGTTAAAGCACTAATATTCTACTAATTTATACATATTTTTACTCACCCTGAGGGACATTCACCTTCAGGTCCCAGCTTCAAGTTTGTCAAGCCTTGACGGTTTACAATGTTGACTTTTGAAACATGTCCAACGCGACGTAACAACTTGTAGAATATGGCGCAGGCAATCAAGCTGTACTCAACACCACATGGAATTAGATAATGAGCGAAAGTGGAAACTTGTGACTTGCAGGTGGCTGAAATAAATTTAAGTAGTGTGTTGATTAATATTAGAGCGCAATTTCGTATTCAGTCATGATTCACTCACCACTAAGAGTTGAATTTGTTGTTGTATTTGAATTCATAAATGATGGCAAGATAGGGATAGATTCATTATTGTCACCTGAAATCATTATTTCCTGAACCACTGTGGAAAGCCACTGGCCAAGATTAACTACCGTCATATGACAAAGGATGAAACGGATGAATAATTTCTGTATGTTGAAGACGACCTTCATTAGTTCAAATATAAAAAATGAGTTATGATATCCTAGTAGGCAATCACGGGAAAATGTGCATATAACTAAAATGAATATATATCTTGTTATTACATTGAAGAAATGAAAATGGCAAATAGTAGTATTCACTTAATTCATAATGCTAAAAAGAAATGAAGTGAACTCGGGAATTCGAGAAGTTAGGTCGTTGGCGTGAACGAAACAAAGTCAGTTTGTAATTATTTAAAAGAATAGCGACGTCAGTTGGAATTCCAGTGGTCTTGCAGCTGGGTATTACTAATCATGCAGTTGCAATCGAGTATTTAAAACCGATCAATATGTAACTAACTCAAACTCTGATAGCCCTTGACAGTCGAATGCTATGAGTAAATTATGACACTTTAAGACGAAAATTAGAAGAAAATACCATTAGGATTAGGCGAAATTCGGGAACTACTTTGCGTGCCATTTCCTCAGTTTAATTGTTTCACTGCATTTTGTGAACATGAAAAATCTATCACATTAAAAGCCAAATTGATGAATTAAAGGTTGTAAATTTATAGATTTGGTAGATGTGCGATGATTTCAGTTAGTGAACTTTTGATATTTCAGTGCAGCAACTATTTAGAATGGCTCATTATGAAATGAATGTTATCAAAAATCAGAAAGAAAAAAGAGAAATAGGGAGAAAATTTTCTTGACTTAATTGGAAATTATAAAAATTTGAAAGAAGCCGCAAATGCCACAGCGATTATGATCCTATGTGGAGATAGAAGGAATGAAAAAATTTTTCCGCAACGAATAAAACGAGGTGAACCGATGCTATTATTAATTCATCGTGTAATTTTCTTCATATCCAACCACAAAGCTCGCTTGTGAACTAATGGATAGGTTTGGTTTTGCCGGGTAATATTAGTTTGCAACTCACAAAGAAACAGGAACATACCGCCGTCATTTAATAGATTAAAAGCTTCTAAAATGCGGATAAATGTACTACATCTCTAACTTTTCAATTGTCTTTGTCCTTGAGACATTATATCAACTTGGATAGTTGTTGAGATGAAAAATAGACATATCCTTTGCACGTTCATCAACTAAATTGAAAATTATACCTTATGAAAGGAATCTTACTAAAGCTTGAAATTTTGCGCAAAATAATTTAATTTATTAAATCCAAGCAACTTGAATATTTACCGTAAAATGTACACTTAATGTGAGGTTTCAGTTTTTGACTCAGACATTTGAAATACCCTAAAATGCTTTTCATTAGCATCATTTTAGAAGCGGTTAAGTTGAGCTGTTCGACCGTTTTATTGTATGCCAAGTATACAAGAGAGGGTACTTCAAGAGGGACACTTCAATAAATAATAAATAAGGGAATAAGTAAGCTTACAAAATTAAACTTTAATTGGGTTGCAAATTGGAACCAAATACATCACTTTGAATTATTAATGAAAATTAATTAAGAATAATAAATTCTTACCCGATGATATTTGAATAAGAAGTATGTTTGCCAGAAGATGTAAATGGAGTGAATAACATTCGCGGGAATCCACAATACACTGTGGCATGCCAGGGTGGAGTTCGATAAATCAAACTGGTCTGCAACTCGCAATCCATCCATGATAATTACACCAAATCCGAAAACTAAAATGCGCAAACATAGCTACTTGTAGGCTTCAAGTGCTAGTGAGGCAGCTAGAAGTTGCAAAATCCGAGTTCGCACGGAGTTGGAAGGACTAAATAGTCTTCCCAATTAGATTCTTCTTCTTTTAACCATTGATTCAAGATCACTTTTCTACTTTTCCTCCGATCATTAAACTACATGATACGATGAGTCACAGTCGATTAAGACACGCGGTTCTTGTCTACCTTTGTATATTTTAATTTGTAAATTTAGATTCGGGAATATGAAAATTTCCTATACAGATAAATTCAAGATTGAAAAATATATTATATAAATCCAGTCCTGTAAAGAGAACAGAAAAAATTAAGATTACTTATTTCATTCTCTAGAGATCGTTTCAGTGAAAGACTACTTCGTCAAGTTATCAATTTCTATTTCCACTTCATTAGTTTTTTGACACCAACTCACTCCCTGGTTAGTTGTATGATTCTTATAGCGACTGGGTACGATTTCTTACAGTATAAAAAAATGTCATTCCAAACATTATAGAGAGGTTTGTAGGCGCAAGGTTGCATGTATTTTTTAAATTAAATTTCGGTTTCCCAATTGGGCGACTTACTTTACTAGCCAACAATTAAGAAAAAATGCTTACCAACAGCACCCAGTCTCAAGTAGAGATTATTGCCTTGAACGTTTTCAATGAAAGGTGGGTTCATCTTTCTATCCAAGCTGATATGATCTCCAAAAATTTTCCCGATTATTAATACCCTGCGTTTAGCAGTGATTTCTGATGGTTCTATCTCGGTCTCTCTTGAGACAGATCCATTGCTGACACTTTCACGCTTACTCTAAAATATGCAACAACATTCTCAATTAATGGTATACTTTAATTTGATGTGAATTATAGGGAAAAAAATTATATGAATTCTGTGGAAGTTGGTTATTCGTACGTTGAGCGCATTTATAATTAATAACTACTTAATCGTATTTCATTTGAACCGCAAAAAACATATATTATAAAAGGAATATTCTTTTAAACACCATACCGAATCAATAAATTCGATTTCAAATGCACTACCGAAATTTACATAATTTATAAATTAATTGTAAAATGTTAATCAAGTACTATAAAATATAAAAAAATTATAATATACATGGTATCCAACATCAAAAGTTTCTCCCCCGCGACGAGCACAATAATTCTTTTTATCAACATTGATTTCAATTTCCTTTCCAAAATTCGTTTTCTCAACATGGTGACAATCATAGGAAATGGTTGGCGCGCCTAAAATTAAAACGAAAATCGTCTCCTCATTACAACGTCATATTCCTAATATCCATTACCACCCACGTTATTTCAAGCGCCGCATAAATCACATGAATTTCGATAAAAAAATATCCAAATTAAATCTTGTCTTCTCTTACATACTTGACTGTGAAGATCTCACAGAGCTGTCGGCTTCTATAAAATCGGTGTTACTTTCTTCTCTCTTAATATCCGTAGATTCACATTTGATTTGAGTACTGCTTATCTCATCTCCCTTTGGTGCCTTTACAGTTTTCAGTTCAATTTCACAATCGTCCATTTGTCTTTCATAATAAGACATAAGGGCTTGAAGGTATGCCAATGCTACCACAGATACCACTGATTGGATGATCTTAAATATCTAAAATACGGAATAATTGAGGCTTAGGTAGATGAGTGCTCTTTAATCAACAAACATGCACGTTTGGACTTACCTCCAGGTAAAATTTATGTTGATTGTGCCTTGAAGGGCTAAATGCGTCAACAATTGGAAAGACAAAAGAAACGACGGTTTCCATAATTGCGAACAGTAAGAGTAGAGAGGATATGATGGATGATCTAAATAGATGGAAAATTGTCAGAAATTGCACAACACTTTACTAATCCGCTATCAGAAATTTAGTTGACCCCAATTTAAGTATATGGCTAAATTAAATATATTTTCGATATCATTCGACAAGTTTTAAATTTCAAGGGTCTTCTAAGCAAAATAACAAAACACTTGAAAATGAAAACTATTCGGATATAAACTGGTGGAGACAGGAAACAACTCTCCTTTTATAATATCATATACTTAATTGTCACGGTTTTTAATCTATTCTTTGTAGAAAAAAAGGCTAGATATGAAAGCGAATTACAGAAAATTAATACTTGTGTATTTTTAAACAGCAAAATATCTTCTCCAGTTTATAAAATGGTAACCGCAAAACTAATGATTTTACTCAAAAGTCCTCCACCCCGGATAGCGTGATATTCTCTGACAGCAACAGCTCTGTGTCAGTTATTCCCCATGTAAGGCCTTAAGTGATTAAAATGGATTTTACTACCATAATCTCCTTCGATTATATTGCTTTATTTAGTCGTTTTGGGCAGAAGCCACTATAAAATTACGTAGTGAAGGCAAAAATATCAAGAGGAAATATTATTAAGATTTCTAATAAGTTTCATTTGCTTCCTTAAAGCTTTATTCCATTTGATTTTAGGACCCAAGCCTTCAGAAATAGAAAGGTAAAATAGAAGAATGGTACTGCTAACATGATTTTAACTTTGCAGAAATCTTGTAAGTTTTTCGAAATTGAACGCTAATGAATTTTATCAAGCCTACCGAGAACAAGGGGATTGACCGTATTATTCATAATCAGTAAAAAGTTCTGAAATAGTTTAATTAAACAACAAATAGATTTCTCTTGTTCATTTCAAATTAAATAAATGCAGATGAACAAAACAGGACAGTGTTTCCTCGTTATTTTTAAGACATTAAATAAAATGATATGAAATTTGAGGAAAATAAATAGCTACCAAAATAAATTACCTCTTGTCATCGACCTCATAGTTTGTAAATGCAATTCTTGGAGGACTAAAATAAGAAGTCAACATGTATAAATAAAATTATTTGAAAATAAGATCAAGTATTAAAATTGTAATATAAAAATAATTATATTATATTATTCAACGTGTTCATTTCGTTTAATAAAAAATACTTCATTAAAGCAAAAATTTTAATAGTTATGTTAATTTGTTTCTAATTCCTGTAATTTAGCGTATATCAGAATGATTTGCAATTTATTTTGTAATAAAAATATTATTAGAGGAAATACTACCACTATAACGAACACTAGCATTTTAATTATATCTGAAGAAATAATGTTTTTCATAATTTAAATTAACAGTAACTAATATGCAATACCCCATAAAATTATGAGCCTTCCTTACTAACTTGCTGTCATTTTTTTGCAGTCTCTGAATAAATCCGTCCTCCTTTTTGCCATTATGATCATGTTCAAGTGATTCCATAGGCGTTATTTTTTAATACTTTGATGTGAATTGGTTTGTTTTTTGTGCAATTTTTCAGAAATATTGTTTTTTATTGGACAAAGCTCGAGTCTGATTGGCCACTTCCGACGGGTAATAAATACCTGCCAATAATTATTCAGCATTTCAATTTTATTTGTTATGACCATCAGAACCTGCATTTTATGTTTGCTTGCTTATATTCAATCCATGTTTTTCAGTGTATAGTCAATATAAATAGAATGAAATAATTTTTTCCAATTTATTGTAAGAAGTGTGGGGTGCATACCCGGAAATCATGACTTATTGTAAAATCCACGCAATGTGGCATCGAGCATTTAATGAATGACATAATTTGAAGATTGACGGTGGGATATGAAAATATACAACTTGAAGAAATTGAGAAAAATCATTTTGGAGGCAAAATGAGCCATTCAACTTTACACGTTTAGGAATTCCGGTTTTATGGCTTTTTGGACGCTTTTCTTTCTTCCAAAAATAATCTTCCCTTCGTTTGAGACAAAGAAGTTGTATGAATATGCAATTTAATGGAAAACAAGGTGAAAATGCAGAACATGTTAGGAGAACAGTAAAATACAGTGTAAATTGTTCTAAACCTATGAAGTGCTAAATATTGTAAATCTCACTTTAATTTAAATATTTTTCAGCTTTAAATCCATTTCATTATCAAAACTCGCAGCAATACAAAATTATTTTACGCGTTCTAGTTTAGGAAAACAATTTAAAGGAAGGAATTCGAAAGAAGACCATCAAAGGGGCCACTTCATTTGCATTTCGAATTCGAGTAGTAGAATTTTTGCTGTTTCACGTTCCTGAGTTCGAGTTATCCTCTGTATTATTAATCCAATAGAAATTTCGAATTATGAAGGTCAAGATTTTACATGATCTCAAACAGTTTCCATAATATATTTAATGTTTTGAACATATTAAATTCTGATATATGAAGAAAGTAGCCAAGAAATATTTCAGTCATCTCTCATCTGCTGAACGAATTAATAATCAACTTGGCATGGCTTTGCTTGCATTTCTTCCTATCGATGACAGGAAATCATTAATCATTCAAAATTTCTATGGATATAAAAACATGTAATTTTTAGTAAAAAATAACTTCAGAAGAATGCTTATTATTATTATAAACTGCTAATTAGTATATTTAATTTTACAATCACCGAATTTTGAGGGAAAATAAATAACAAATTTAGGTACGTTAACAATCGGATGCAGTTAATTCAATTACTGAAATAATCATTATGTCCAGTTCTCAGAGTGACCGATTTCGAGCATATTTATCTTAAAATGCAAGATTATAATTTGAAGTTGAATTATAACCCATTTTTTTCACTTTAGGAACAATTTCATTTCATAATAATATGTGTTTGATCTAAATATAGGACCAATAAAATTTGTGCGAACAATAGATATATTCCCACTGTTGAATGAATGCATAATAATAAATTTATTGTGCAAATAGATATTTTGCACCAAATATTTGTTTAATCGTCAAAGATTTTCCAATTTAAGATATACAAATATTTACTACTAAATTTCTTTATAGATAAACTTCAATCTGTATGAAAGTATCGGTGCATAAGAGCATACAAATGATATTTTAGTTTTTTTATAAAATACTCAAAAATCTATGATATTCCATCTAATTAAAATAAAATTTAAAAAATTTCAAGTTTAGAATAATTAAATTTCTGAATTAGGGTTTGATTCCTAAATTGTAACATCAAATAATGGTGCAATGGGTTTAAGATGATTTGATTTTGTCAAAATGTCATCATGACTTATTGCTATTTCGAAAATAAATCGGGTTTCAAACTCGTTTAAAATATATTACAATATGCAATTACCTATTTAAGATCAAACTTAAACATTTTTGAATCTTTTTAATTATCCTGCCTGTTATTAACCTGAAGGATAACTCTCTATGCATTTCCAGAATTACCATTTATTCGCATTCTCCACGATAATACCTCAGTTTTTTCCGCCCACGAAGTTGGAGCGACCTCATTTGGCCCCATAACGCATAACCCCTGTCTGACATGTCTAAACGATTTCCCCTCTTTTCTATAAGCGCCTTGCTTCACATAAAAAGCACATCTGCGCTCATGCTCGGGCGTGGCCTTACCCAAGTGACTCATATAAAGCTACTCTTGTTTTTCCAGACAACACACACTGGTCAATGCGGACTCCTACACGTCCTGTTCATCTCCTCTCTTCCCCAGCACGCTGCTCTCCCTCTTTCTCTCCCTCTCTCTGTTACGCATTGTGGTTTCCTTGAATACATGTTTGGTCTACTTAATTCCTGGTGTTCTGCTTCACGATTGTTGTTAGCTCTTACTCAAACAGTTACGAATTGGTTGTCGTAATTTGTTAGCTGCAAACCGTTGGTTGTTATCTAACTCCAACAAACCCAAATGATGCGAAGAATTTAATTAAAAATTATGGCATAGTTTCCTTGAAGTGATGGATACGAGTAATACTGAATGACCCGGTGATAAGAAAAAGAGTTCTCTTCAATATTCTACACAATATTGTTTACGAAAACGTACAGTTTTGGAGATAAATTTAATCGTTTAATAGAGCTCTTTAAAGTGGGTATTGTCTATTATTTAAATTATACTGACAGAATATTCATGCTAATTTTAGAACCTAAATTTCTAGTAAAAGTAATTAAAAAAATATTTTAACGAAACCAAATATATTTTTTCTATCTATAAGATTGAAAGTAAAAAGCTTTAATGTAGAAGCAAAGGGTATTTAATTATTGATATTGAAAAAATATATACATTTCTGTTAAAATACAATTTAAATATATATATCAAAAGATTATTCCATGTATCATAGCACATCAATGGCAAAAATATTATTTTTTATTGTTTTAGGTATTCAAAATTCAATTATCAATTTGCAAAAATTAATAAAGTAATCGAATTATGTTAGATGAACAGTATTCAATTTTGACCCCACAAGGAATAATAAAGCCCTCGTAAATCAATTGGATTTCAGTATCACCGCTGGCTTTGATAATTTTTTCCAAACTTTTTGACAGAAAATGATTTCCGAAACAAATTTTTTTCCCACCAGGGAATGGTAGATCATTTCCTACTGTTAAAATTTAAACTGATGCATCAATAAACTGACCCAAACTACGGTTGAATTAGCTTATTCTTATCAACCTACTCTTGTTAAATTATGGCTATATTAAGAGATGCAGGAGTTCCTTCAGATTTTATGAAAGCTTAAAAGTGCAATAAAGTAATAGTTTGATTCATAGCTTAAAAAGTAATTAAAAGAAAATACTAGTTGGATACAACAGTATTTTGCAAAAGAAATGTGCGTTCAATTATGACCTTTCGAACAATACAATACAATTAAAAGCCAAGGTTCAAAACAAAATATGAGAACATAAATAGGTAATCATTGAGTTTCTCAGGTCTCATTAAGCAATGTAGTAAAATTTGAAAGGTATACTTCTTTCTGTCCAATTCCTATCCCTTGATATGACCATTTAATAAATAAACATCACAGAGCACTATTCTACAATTAATACCTGAAATCATCGGTCAAAGACGTTGACGATGAAAGGTAGACGTAATAACTGTCTTATTTAAATTTAAAACTGCACTGTTCATCTAAGTTTATTATCCTTCTTTGCAAACTTTCACTGAAAATTTAATTGCTCCCATGAATTTCCATGAGACTATTGAACAGGAAGGGATTGAGCAATATAATTTAGACTGTGAGCATCAGCATTAACAAAATGGAAGACAAATGGCACTCTCTTAAGGCACATATTGAATATTAATGAAATAATAATAGTAATAATAAAGAATAATGAATATTGTAAATAACATAACCAGAATTTCGTGTTTATTTACATGTTAAAATATGTAATCAATTTCAGCTACTCAAAAAATAAGGCACGGCATTTGTCTCTTAACGACCGGAAAAAATTCAATTACTCTTATGCAATGGAGGGTAAATGTGCATTAATAGCTCATTTCGGTATAAAATATACAACTTTTAGGTAGGCAAGCTGCAAAACACTTTTTTATGCTATTAACCTGAGAATGTGTCCGTAGCTATAACTGCACGTGAAGCAGCAAGTCTTAATTCGTCTGGAATATATATGAATATGTATATATATATATAATTTGTAACATTTCTGAATAAATATCAGAATTAATAAAATTTAATAAGAGTGATTAAACATGCAAGATTAATATAACAAAATGCTATTTGATATATAATTTTCAGAACATCCTACTTCCTTTCAATTAAGTAGAATATAGTTTAGAAATCGAATAACAGATAATTTTCGGATGTAAGAAGAATACATACCTGATACATTAATTGGTAAATAAGTGAATGAAAATAAATAGGAGTCTGGTTCGGCAATCGGTTTTCTAATATTAAAAATTGTATCCTTTTCTAATGTATATATATCAACTAATATGTGTACCATACAAAATTACTTTCAGTGGTACCCGTTTATTTTTTTCTGTTTTAATCACCTTTCTTTTAAATATTTAATTATATCTTGAAATCTTGAAAAACGAATTAAAGACGAATCATCTTCATTCATGAAATAACGCAAATACATAGCGAATCCGGAGTTCATGATAAAATCAAATAGCACAAAGTAGCGACGTTGGTTCTGTTGCCATCTTAATGACAAATATGATTTAAACACGCGGTTAATTATAACGTTAAAATCTTAACTGGTGGATCTCATTTCATTGTTGATTATATTTTAGTTCTCTCATTGCCTTTTGATGCCAATAGATCTACATTCATTTCGAGTAGCGATGTAATACAATTATTTATTGGATAAATGAAAAAACAAAACGGGTGAAAATGGCAGTAAAGTAAATATACGAAATGTGATTCAGATCAGTTGGTGAGGTATCTTTAAACAATAAGCCCGGATATAGAAAGTGCATTTTCGATCTTTTTGTCACCTTCAGCTAATTCTGATAACTCTAAGTGCATTTTACCACTATGTCAAATAAATATCAGACTAATTATTGTTAGTACTAAAGCAATATGTAGGAGCCTGATTAAAATTAGTAAATACGTCGGAATTCATTGAATCTACTCTGGTGCTCACAAGTGATTCTTAGATAATAATAATAAAAGTTAATAAGCACTGGACGTAATCCTGAAATTTCTTTTAATGTATAATCCAAATGGTATTAGCGGAATTTAGAATACAGAATCGCAGCTAAATACAAAGTATCAACCACCGTTATTACAACGTACAATAACAAAAGGATAGCAATTTTTAATTGAGGCAAACAAATGAAATCGATCAACAGAAAGTTTAACAAGTAATAGGAGAGAAGATAAAAAAGCTCAGAGGAACACCAAGGTGTCAAGGGGTCTTACTTCAAATGATGTTTGCTGTCGAGTTGAACAAAACCTATTAAATGAGCAAGCCGGCAATCTATAAATGAAAATTTAATCAAAGTCATCAAAAAATTTCCCCATTTTAACCTTCCCAAATAACAATAATTTCACTATTTTTGGAATGTGACTAAGTAATAATACTATTTTTAATTTCGTTCTTAATTTCACTTTCTGATTAATGAAGGCTGAAAACGTTATTAGAATCCTGTAAATCGTTCTAACTATTTACCGAAATTTGTTATCCCATTTAAGAATTAATAAAGTATGCGATTCTTTTTCCTCTAACTAAATTTGGTCTCAAAAGCGCACGATAAAAATGCATCGACCTACTGGCGGATGACTACCCCATTAAATTAATGGTTTGCACAACAGAATATTCTATAAAAATACAGATTTTATATGTTTTGAAGGTAGATCATTAACTCATAAGTAAAAAATACATCCTAAATTTGTCAACTAAATGTCAGATCACGAAGTAGACCGGTTTTGTTAATCGTCGTATCTTGACCAACTGCCGAAATGTCAGAAACAGAATGTGCGTGATGACATTTATGAGAAATAAGGTATTTTCTGAGGCCTTATGGGTTAAGGAGTAGTCGAATAAATATTAAATGACTAATTTGTAAAGGAAATACCGATTTTAACCGAAATCGTGAGTAGACGTATTTTTATCGGGAAAATTAAAAAGTACAGCAGAAAATAATGAAATAAAGACTTGAGCCAATTCTCATTTAACCCATCTAATCACAGGTGCTTTTGTTAGGCAGATGAAAACGCACTCATTTTTTGATTAGGATACTTTTGTGAATCGCTAATTTTATTACCAATCTCAATTTATGGGCAAATAATGTGCTCTTTAAGAATAAAACAGAAATTATTTTTATGAATACAAATTTTCAAGGTTATTTCTGAATGAGAATTATTTGAGTAATCTAGGAATAATGGAAGTATAGTTGGTAGGTAAAAATATAGTAATCCTATGCACAGATTTCCAAGTACAAATTCTTTCTATTCTTTTGATAAATACGTGGAAAATTTGCAATATAAGCTTCTTATAAAAAAAATTAATACAGATTGAATAATCAAATTACGGAAGGAAACTCACATTTCATGATAACATAGAGTATATATTCATGAGAAATATTTTAGAAAAATATCGAAATCTGTGTGAAAATCATCCTTTATTAATTTATAAAATGAAAATAGAAACTTAATTTTTTTAAATTTGGGCTGAGGGGAAAGTTTAAGTGAATTTTCATAAACACCAGCGTGCACCTTTCCCTCCCTCCCCCTCATCCGAACAAGTATAGTTTATTAATCGTATTGTTAATCGTATTAGAATTAAGAGACCTTGTCCTGTATGAAATCTACTTATTTGAAATCAGTGGAGTGGCACAACCGACTACAAAAATTGAATTGATTTGCTCAAAACGTTGTAAATATGATTTCGCTCAGCTACGAAGAGACCGAATTCTAAAATTTCAATATTATAACTTCAGAATGAAAGGCAGTAAACCCTGTCCAGTAAAGATAATTTACTTTTATAATATTTTCTTCATAAACATCAAGTATATATGCAAAGACATTAGATAAAGTTTCTTAATCAACACAAATTCACAAATAATAGTTCTTTATTGTTTAGTTTTGTAATTATAATTAAATATAGGGCTTTTTTTCCTATCTCTTAAATGCAAGTAATTAGTCGTCTCTCAACCAAATTTTGTAATAGAAAACATTAAACAATTTGAAGAGTGGGAAACTCCAACAAATAATCTTCCTTTTATGAGTTCCAATTGTTGCCTACCGGTACGTTCAACTACAGGGTGCTTAAGGTCTTTGAAGACACTTATACTTTAGTAATTTATACTAACCCAGTAAGAAGTAATGCCTTTTTTATATCAGAAGATCTCACGCCAGATACTGCTACAAATAATGAGGCGGGAAAAAGCGCTCTAATAACGTCTATAAAAGCAAAACACTGGAATTTAGTAATTGCAAGATGTCCGAAAGATGCCAGATCTTTTGTTTGCAGAATTAGAAAGGTGAATGAAAACAATGGAGATGAATTGGCCGCCTCGGGTAAGAGAAAAGAGCATTGTCAACGCTTTGCTGACACACTCAGAACATCTGAATTAGTCAGAGGAGTGCATGGCATAATCGACGAAAATCCTGGACATATTGACATCTAACCAAAGATCTCCAAGTGTCTGAAAGTAGAATATCCATTGTTAGGTATTTGAGCTCAGTAAATTAAATATTCGTTGAAAGATGCATACCTGTAATAATACCAGTATTAATTCGATGATTGGTTTGTCATCAATGGAATCCTCGCTCAAAAGGACATAACGAAACATCAGAAATGCTTCTTTCATATTATTATTATTTATTTAAAAATAGTACTGTTTATGCTGTAGAGAAATTAAATTCTTTCATTTGCCCGCATATCAAACTAGTATCACACTTAAATCTAAACCGTATATCAGATTTCACAGATTGGAAAACTTAGAAACAAAGTGTTGTAGAATGTAAACAGAAAAAGATTACTAATTTTTGGTTAACTATTTACTGCCATATATTTAATCATTATTCAATGACACTATTTTTGCGATAAAAAAATACTACCCAACAAAGAAATTGCATTATCTTTTTGGTGAATGACTATGTACTGAGCAATAGTTCTATTTATTTAAACTAAGGCACTTGATTTAAAAATTCTATCGACAGAACAAATTTTCTTAAGGTAGGTAAACTGTTTTGAGCATAAATATTAAGTAGAGTGCCGTACCCTGTAGTCTTCAAAAGTGTATCGGTCAAGAATTATCAGTATTATCAAGAATTGTTACATATTTTAAACTCTGAATATATGTATCTCAATGCCATTTCATATTTTTGGACTTTATTGCAATCCACTCCCTCCTTACCGCAAATAATTATGGTAAAAAAGGTGATTTCTGAAAATTGAATGCACGTATAATGGGAAGATACTGCAGTCTTGGGGCCACTGGATAAAGGTAGGGGATATGTGTTAGGATATTGTTCCTCCAAGAAATACGCACAGACTATGACTGAATATTTTTGAAAATACATTCACATTTTGGATAAATAATTGAAGAATTGCATGAACATAATAATGTAGAATGTAAAAGAAAGAATCTGGGAACTAGAATAAGTCAGGCATGAATAAAAATCTGCTGTAAATAAATCGCATTTTTCCTGAAGTCTTCAACGAAAAATAAAACTTGTTCGTTAAAATAAACTCTTAAACAAAACAGAAGACAATGCAGAATCTCAAGTGGCTTTATGGTATTGAGAACTATCAATGACTTAATTATGCTATTCGAAAGGAAAAAGAAAGTGTAAAATAGTTCTCTATCCAGTCAGTAAAACAACTTTTAGGAGCCTGACCAAATATGATTGAGGAATATGTCCTTAACAAAGAATGTTCTTCCTAGCGAATGTTGTAAGTAGGCGCCAGATGAGCAGAGAATAAGCAAAATCGGTCTCTGACAATTAGGACATTCACAAACATGAGCCAACACGGATGTTCTAATGTGTGTTTGAGATGGAAGAAGCATGTCATTTATTTAGTCCAAAATATTAAGATATCCTAAGAAAAATACTTCAATTAATATTTTGAGCATTAATCAGCGGTATAAACTAACAACTTATAAATATTTTTACTGTATCTTTTTTATAAAAATTAAACTTTATTTCTGATAATGAAATGAAATCAGGCAACTACTAGCAATAACGATTGGTGGACTGTTATGCACTACTTCGACTACCATTTAAGAATCATTGAAACATTAACAATAATAGCAAAGTCGCTTTTAGCGAGTATTAAATGTAGAATGGTAGTTCCATTTTATCATCCTAAGATTTGACGACTGTTTACCGGTCTCATAAGTTGGATATCGACTTATCCTTATTATTTAGTTCATTAGATCAATGGTCACATCTATAATACGAGTTTGACAGGCATTGCAGTTTTATGTAAGCTATTTACAACATGATGGGTGGTAGATAGTTAAATGTAAGGACTTCGCTCTTAAACATCATGATTTTTACACGGATTAAGTTCGGATTGGCAACGTCCACTTTAAATCTCAGTGAAAGATGCATTTTTTCGAAATTGATAGTCCATATTTGTTAGCTTTTCGTAATTCCTCATTTCACAAATCGATTTGCATTCACCGTTACGGGAAGAAGCCATAATCGAAAATAACCTGGTTTCAAATATTGGATGGGGTTGCAGAATTTTTAGTTAGCAAAGCCAAGTTTTATTGTGAATTTTAAGCCCTGTTCCAATCAAATTAGGGCTAAATTGTGGAATTAGAAGACATGAAACTAAAGGAAAACTCAAATCTCTGTCCATGAAAATCACTGTAATTTTCCACCATTGCCTTGAAAACTCAGCACCAACTGAAAGGAAGGCATTAAAGACAAAGTGGCGCAAGTCGTAACCGGAGATTCAGAGATGATTTTCCTTCTCAATAAAGAAATCTTCATATTTTGACTTATTCCTCATTGGATAACTGCATTAGTTAAAGCCATACATCATTCTGTCAAAGATTTTTTGTTATATGAACGCAGTAATACAAAATCATTAAATCCTTACCATGTAACATGAGCGACTAGAGTAATTAAATCATTCTAAAATTTTTCACCGTAGAATATTAAGGTTTGAGCAAAATTTTCCTGTATTGACACATTTTGAAGTTGCTTTAGTGAAAAAGATTCCTCACCGGCTGAATACATCCAATGGCTCAAATTGGCCACGATCAGGTGAATGAAGACTAATCGAGTGGCAAATGCATACACGTTGAGTAGAATCTGCCAAAGGAGGAAATTGATATTAGTAAGGACGGTAAACTGAAATATGGCTCTTTTCTCTATCCTTTTCTATTAATGTTTCAACTTAACTGAGGTTTCTGAAAGTTGCAAAAAAATCGAAAACGGAGTTAATTACTAGAGCAATAGATTTTCCGATTAGTGCTCCTGTGTACTCGTATCTAGGATTGAAGTATCTTCGCTAGTGTACTGCTGTATGTCAATTAATGTAATAATCAAGTTACTTTTTAAGCGAAAACAAAGATAAGTAGAAGTTTTTGTTGAGCTACAGGTTTTCCGGCTTCTTCCATTAGATCTCCGCCACAGTTTCCATATTGGGCAGTTTATTGATCACATATATCATTAGTGGCGATATATCTTATATATCTGACAGAATTATATTGTTAATAAAAAAGTTAAAACAAAAATGACTGGCCAGGGAAGTAACATTGAAGCAAGGGACTAGAAGTATTTGAAACAATAAAGCAATTACTCCTTACATACGAACCCCAAATAGGCTATCAAATATAACCCTCACATGATTTATAATTTGGAATACGTTAGCTAGCAAGGAATTTTTAAATATTTTACATTCTAATTAGGAATGATCAGAAACATATTAAAGTACAAGTGCGATAGACATGTCTCAACGTATTAACTCTAATGGATTAACTTAATCGAAAATTTCAATTTAGGCTTTTTACTGAGTAATCAGAATAGCGGCACAAGCAGTAGTCAAATTATTATTTCTTATTATACGATCTTCGTATTTACCACAGAAGCATTTCTGAATTTCAAAGACTAGGAACACTTTTACTCATCTTTTGAATCCTCTGTCAATAAATTTTACTATTAGCACGGGCATTAAAAACCTAACCTCATACGAAAAAGGAGATTACAGAATAGCAGCACAAAAACTCATTGACGTTCCTGATAGGTTAATTAATTTAATTTTCGGGAAATTAATGTTACACTTTTTCGTATGCATTCATTAAAAGTGCAAAGTGATCCAAACGAAGAAAGGTGTGCAAGAAAGAGAAAACTCATACTACCAGTAAAAGATCATAGTTTGTTAAAAGCTCTTAATAATTTTAAAAGTTACCACCATCGTGAAATTATTTTTCAGCAATATTTGACAATCTTAATTTTGCTATTTATAAACTATGCTTAATCATCTACGAACCGATTTTTAAAAATTTAATGAACTTTTCCGTTTGTAAACCTTCTTCAGTGTGAATTTTTATTATCGAAAAGAATTTAAAATATATTTTAATTCTCTGAATATCCCATTTGGGTAGTCAGCAATAGTAGCTTTTAATTTATTTTGAAGTTTTGAAATTTTTCCCTTTTTACTGCATAGTTCTGAACTAATCGATCAATAAAGTTAGTTAATCAACAAAATAAAGCTCTTTTAGATTGAAACCAAATGAAGAATCACAGCTAAGAATCTCCATTTATCATAAGATAAATTAATTTTGCCAGGAAAAGTCACTAATGAATCAATCCTTACCATGTGCCACAAATTAATTCATCCATCAGAGACCTCCTCAACCGATCAGCAATCAAGATTCCTGAAGCCTAGCATAGTTTTTTAGATAATGACTAAGCTTTTGACAATGACGCACACAAAGAGTTGAGCAATAAACCCTCTCCACGCAGCATTTTTCTGGTTCTTACCACGTTGGGCATAGCTTAGCTAATTTGGGAGTGAATTGATAATAGAGGACTCTGCTAGAGGCTATTCGGACTGCTTAGGCGGATTATTTAGGCGTAGCAAAATGACTTTTTGGTGTAGCATCCGCTACACCTAGGACAAAGTCTGTTATAATGATTAAATTAAAATAGGTATATTTTATCAAATATGATAATATAGAGGAAGGAGATCTAATTTAATCTATAATGACCTCTACTGTACTAAAATTGTTTGCGCAAGTGCCATCATACTATTGCTCGTTTATGCCAACCAGAAACTTTAAAAGTCTAGTGATGGAAGAAATGCCACGACCCACTTTTTTAAGATTTGTCAAACCTCTGTCGCGCTCTCTTCGGCAATCAGACGAATTTCATCCGCATAGCAAATGAAAATGAATTCAATACCTTGCCCTTGAAAAACAAAAGTTACTAAATTTTCATACATTTATCTTAAAAACTACACTCCAACGCATCTCAATAAATGAAAGGATGTTTGAAGTCAAAGAGGGTCTAAAGGCAACTGAAATACTGTATAATATTTTATTATAAATCTAAAACTCCAGGTTTTCTTCTCTTTTCCCCTCAGTAAATATTATATGAAGAACTGCATACTTCTCTATCGTTGGACGAAGTGCTAAATTAATTTAAACTCGACCTATAGATAAGTTCCCACCAAATTTAAGGATAGGGTTAATAAAGCATTCATTTTTTGGGACGCTTTATTTGATAATTTGGAAATTTTTTCTTGTCTGATAGTATATTTACTTGTAAAACCGTTAACCCATTAACTAGCACCTTGGTGGAAAAATTCCAGTGAAAAATTGTCTGAATTTTCACTAAAAGGGTATTTTTTGACTGAAAACATTGTATAATGAACTAGATCATTGTTTGTTATAAATTCAATCTGAGTTTGGCAAATGTAAAAATATAGAGATTATGCAAAAATTTTTCTATCTGTAACATGCAGCAAGGTTTGCAATTTTATTCGTACGAGTACTCTTCGAGATGAGTGAAATGTCATTTGTTTCAAATTTTTCGGCGCCATTATGGTAAACCGTTTGTAATTGTCACAAATAAATGCATGTTGTTACCTGCAATAATGGAAATTATTTCTACTCACCTTCAACCCAAACTGACGCCTTTTGGATGTCATAAAATGCATGGTTTTTTATTTTTAGACTCATTCGATTTCAGTCCCACATAATGGACAGTTGATCAACTTGTATGATTGACCAATCACGTCTAATTAGTCTTTTCCTCCAACTAGTTGTTAATATGAGCTGTGTTAATTAAAATGGGCTGAACTGAATTATTTTAATTCTGCTACATATCTGTCCTTATACGAAATAACGGTTTTTTGACCTTAAAGGTGAGAGTGACACCAACGTGTGAACTTTTGTGCTACTAAAAGAAAGATTATGGCTTGCTTATGCAATTGAAAGGAGGAACTTGAGAATGAAGACTGCCGTCCAAAAATAAATGTGAGACCAATTATAACCCATTTGATTTCAGATCGGTCTTTATTTTAAAGAAGATACATAAATTACAAATTGTGTTGCTTAATAATACTCTGTGTACACTTTTTCCTTCTCTAAATTTTATGGTGACATCTATAATGACTGTTAGATAAAGTGATAGGCAAATATTTAATTATATAATTAGTGAAAAATAGGTGTCAGTGTTTATATTATGATAAAGTTTGGAAAAGGCGATAAATAGAAAAGTGTCTGAATAAGGAATAAATAAAACGAAGTTGTGAGACGCTTTCCTTCTATCAAGGCTCAAAACATCATCAACTATTATGAAACTGATTGCAGTTTTACCTTGTGCAAGTCCGCAAGGTGCGTGATTTGTTTCAGAGTTTTGTTCATCTTGCGAAGTATCATTTATTCGTCTTAACTTCCCTTGGCAATTAATTAATACGACTTCCAGGAATTAAAAGAGCACCTGTAGACGTATTACAGTGAGAGTCTGAGAGGAGTATATATTAGCTGGAGTTCTGTAAAACAACCTTCCTCAAAGTAAATGCAATGTTGATTATGATCTTCAACAGAACTTATGAGGTACCACAAATGATGCTACTCCTTTCACAAGAGTAGTAAATATTAAAATTGATCCTAACGTTAAAGCTCTAAAAAATAAACAATGCAAATTTCTTTTCATTTATGTAGTTTTTAAGTAATGTAGATAAATTCGGTCAAAATTCATTCATATGTTTGTCACTGATAACAATGTTGCATTATCAAATGTAAATAGGAATTTGAAAAAATTGTGTCTGATGCAATAGAGAGGAGCAGATAGCTATCAGTACGATATCATTTAAACTTAAATCTGTAAACTTAGCGTCACCGTCAATTCTTTTACTTCAAAAGTGTTATAACTACTTTAAAACCTTAGTACTTAGAGTGTATTAAATGAAAACTGCAAATTTCCTCTCATTTAATATTGACACCCTGTAAAGTTTTAAAATATTAATCAAAGATTATAAACCGAACCAATTTAAAGATTTTGACCCTATGACATCGAACATTACTCCTTTTGAAAAGTAGTAATTACCGCGCTGTTGGGAAAAAAGAAATTTCGTATTTAAAACTGTATATTCTTCCCTCCAATTTGAAAAGAATCTTCCGATTTAATTTTCACATTAATACTTAAAATGAAATTATTATTTTTGAAGAAAAATTTCCCAAAAGAATGATATTATCTTTTTTGTTACTTCATTTTTTTCCAAATAAAATCAATTTTCTCCTCCGAAAAGAGATGCACCATTTTTATTATAAATATTTACTACTAAAAATACACAACATAATATCTCCCAGAAGGATGACTTGTTATTAAATAATCCATGTATATATATATATTATTTAACTTTTGCATTATTTACTAATTTTGATCCATGTATCTAAAGGTCACAATATAAATAGGATTTGTTAGTGTTTAACCGAAAAATCCCTTGTGAGATATCGGTGACAGTAGATTACTGCAATTAGTTATATAAAAATGATAAGAAAATTCAAAATTCTACTTAAATTTTTTCGTATCCAAATTTCAGTTGAAAGTATTGCCAATATCTAGTTCCGAGTTTTTAAAATTGACTCTCCCCTCTTCCTTTAACAAGTGAAATTTCGATAGATATAAATCTCTCCCTCTAAATCACCTTTTCAAAAGACCTTAAAAGAGCCAATTTTATCAAACTCATAAACCAGAAAAGGATTTTTGTCGTTGTTTCATTACTGTGGCAAGTCTGATGAATAACCTACCCCCAAATCAGCGAGAATAATTGTTTTATCTCTTATTCGTTATTCCAACATTGGGGAACGTCAGACTGAACTGTTAAAATATTTAAAATAAGTACAAATCATATGGACATAAACATGTGCATCACCATTACGGAACTTTGTTTTAATTATATGATAAATGAAAAGTAAAATTGTATGGATATCAAAACGAATAAAAATTAAGTGTCGTAATAAAGTGGCAAAATGAAAGATAATAAAATTAAATCAAAATCGCCTTTCTATTTCATATGAACCTTGCACCAAATTCTTCTCCAAATTTTTAAGTTCTTGAAGTAGCGTTTGAAGCGGTTTTTCACGTGGAGTAGATCTTTTTCTTAATAACGACTGCATATTTATTTTTGTCCTAACTAAGCTAGTTGTGAAAAAAATATTACAGTCGTGATTTCGCGGGCTTCAAAGTTTACAATACGTGCAATCAGATAGGTCGCTTTGAGAGTCAGCCAATCAAGATTTGGTTTTAAAAGTGCAAAAATAAATAAATAAAAGTAATCTTAAAAGAAGTATTTGATCTCCCATCTTTTCTTCGTTTTTTATTGGAAAATTGAACATTCTGAAGAATTTTAGATATTTACTATTCGGAAAAATTTAAGTTCTTCATAAAAAGCTTTTGGGGTTTTATTTTTAATCCTAAATATTTCTATCCACATAAAAAGCCCATCAGAAAAAGCGCCTTACATTCCATTTTGTGTCATATTTAAAAAAGTTAAAATGGAATATTTAAATAAATTAGAGGAAAAAGCATGAAATCTCAAGATTTCTATTATTTTGATAAAACTGTCTTGGATAGGAATATTATTAGTATCTATTTTCATTTTCAGAAACATGTAAATCGATCAACGGCAGTTGGATAATAAGGGAAGCCTATTCAGTGGGCAATCCTTCTGCAGTTGCCTTTTTGTAAACCATGATTTATAATTTCGCATTTTGATAATCTTGAATTTTAAATGACATTTAAATTTGCTACCAATTTATGTTAAAATAAACCATCTACTTATAATAATCAGTAGTATATTTAATCGATTATATTCCTCAAGATGTAACTTTTGAATTTTGGTTTTCTATCTTTGCCTTTTACTGTCTATCATTTTGCATTTGATATGGTTAATTTAATGAAAAAGTAGACAGTTCAACGCTTCTTTATATCCCAATTTTGTTGCTTACTCCTTTTCGTCTGGCGTTTTATTCATTTTCCTTCTTTACATGCCATTCCACGATGAATGCCTGGAGGATTTTTTGCATTGCCATGGATGATAATAACTTCCAATACCTCTAAAATCAGTTAGTTAAAATAAGATATCATCCCTTTTTTGTTGCTTATGACAGTTCGACTAACTTATCGCCTACTTATCCATTACCACTAGTACTTTAAGTCCTGATTATCGCCATTATATTTGAGGTTAATACTTAAAAATAAATAAATAAATTTGAAATAAAATACTAAAGATTATAGCTGCTTAAAGGATGGATAGGCTAAAGAATAAATCCTTTTTTCGCTTAAAATACCAAAAGATATACTTACACCAAGGGGTAGAACTGTTGTTTCCATTTAATAATATTTAATAAATGATTAATCTTAAATTTATTTTTCGTATCATTGAATCCCTAGTTGACTCCCCTATCTTCCTGTATGGCACAAATGGCTTAAGTTTATATAAGATATTTTTGGTAAAAAGAGCATTTGACAAAGCCGTCTCTAAGCCCAAAGGTCCAACATTTAGCGAGAACGCACAGCACCCGTTCAGTTAGCGTATTACCTCCTTTCCTGATCCAACATTGCCAGATACCCACCAATATTGGGGCATGAGTGCCAGTGTGTTAGTCAACCAAAATTACCTGTTCAAGAATTTCTACCTTTTCACGAATAATCTGATCTATTAATGAGTAAGTATAATCCTGTCTATTTGATCTTAGATATAGTCGGTTCAAGAAAGATTGCAATGATAAGGAATGCCATGCATTACTCCAATTGGAATTAACTTGGTAGCAAAATAATTGTGAAATCGGAGCTGATTATAACCGAAATGAATTCAACCACCGAAAAATTTGTCTTAATTACAAAGTTATTTAGCTTTGTGTCAACAAACTCTTGTTCTATGCCACGAGAAACACTCGGTAGTATCTTATTGAAGAAATTGAATACGGAACTTTTAATACATATTTGCGTATGGTTCGCTGGAGAAATTAAAGCGAGTATCCTTTTCGGTGGTTGAATTCACATCGGTTATAATCAACTCCGATAAAGGTGATAAAAATTAGCAAATTTAAGCAAAATTTTGACATCTGCAATTTCATGTGTCAGTTAAAAAAACGAAATCTATTGCGCGTTGTAAAGAATATTTTCCTATCAAATGGTTAAAGAAAACATATTTTGTTGGCAGCAATACTTTCTTATTTTCAAAATTATTACAAGTGCACGTGTGCACCTTAAGTTAAGATAAGAAATGTCGAATGGGCAAAGTAGAGATATTGATACTTTCAGTTGTTTCGATTTTAAAGCAATCTCGAACACGTCTGTCTCGATTAATTTGATATTTATTAATCGGCTTTGAAAAGTGCTGGCATCTGCAAGTTAATTTATTTCATCTAATTACTTATATAAATGCAGTAAAATTACTTGATGTTAAAATATGTGATAAAATGAGCTAAACTTAGAACAAATAATGTAGTTATAACTAAGCGCAGAAGAAACATTTAGAAAACTATTAATAGGAAGCTGAATCGTATTACCCTGATTCCCGAATAATTGGTATAAATTGGTCCCAAAGTTACCCAATGAAGCATTTCTCAGAGATTAAGTAGCCAAGTGTTCCCCACTGTTACTTGATCAACAAGTTCGGGTGTTCCATAAACTGATACAGTCACTGCTATAACAATCTGCTCGATTGAGCAAACATCCTCGTTTTCACTCAGTTAAAAGAAGTCGCTATAGATATAATCGCTATTTAGAACAAATAATTTTCAAACAAAGTATCTGCATTGGTGCACTGATAAGAAAATGTGTTTAATTCACAAGAATAGCAGTTATGTATGTTTCGCCTCGTTTTTCACTTAGCTTATTAATTTACATTTTTTATGTTAGTTGATAATAACCAATGTCGTTCTTTCATTAATATTCGTTTTAATTGTATGGACACATTAGAGCAATTCTTATAGTAGTGTTTAGTATTATATTATTATCAACTATCATTAAAATATTATCAATATTATTGAACTGACTGGAAGCTGGCTAATTGAGTCCATCTATGGAAAAATTTTTAATAAATGCTCAAATTTTCAAATGAAACTAATAGAGAGTTTGTCTACACTAAATGAATAAATATACATTTAATATTTAAAATGCTAAAATTCAATGACCTTTTTTAAACATTTGATTTATGTCAGTTACGAACATGAATAACAATCAAATCATTATGCTTTCCTTTTCTTAGAGTAATCATGAGTGTTATTTTTGGTGGTTTGGTAATAGTTTACTTAGATATTTCAAAAGTGGTAGTGATTTTAATTATAAATTATTCTTCCGACTACACATTTCGAGTAACTGAGTTGAAAGGGATTGCCGAAAACAGATATGAGTATTCCCATCTACAAATGTGATAAACGATAGAAATCGAGAACTTTTCATTTATCAAGTAGGAGTTTTAGTAATAAATTGTGCAATATACCTCGCAGCCGACGGTGACCTCTATTTAGGGGGAAGGTGAAGGATAACTCTGCATTTTCAGAATTACCTTTTATTCGCATTCTCCTCGACAATACCTCGATTTTTCCGCCCACGAAGTTGAAGCGACCTCATTTATGTCCCTATGACGCATAAGCCCGATCTGCCATGTCCTAACGCGCCCATCGATTTCCCCCCTTCTATAACAACCTCGTTCCACCTAAAAAGTACATCTGCGCTCATGTTCTCGCGCGTCCTTACTCAAGTGACTCATGTAAAGCTAGCCTTTCTTCCAGACAGAACAACGCACGCCGCTCAGTTACGGACTCCTACACGTCCTGTCCATCTCCTCTCTTCCTCAGCACGCTGCACTCTCCCACTCTCTCTCCTCCTCCCGCCTCTCTCTCCCTCTCTCTGTTACTCGTTTCAAGCTCGTAGTGGCTTCCTTGAATACATTTTTGGTCTACTCAACTCTTGGTATTCTGCTTCACAATTGTTGTTAGCTCCTACTCAGACAGCTACGAATTGGTGACC
>CAADRB010000012.1:601295-711659 GCA_900708905.1 Hymenolepis diminuta
GCTCCTACTCAGACAGCTACGAATTGGTGACCGTTATTGCTGTCGTAATTTGTTAGCTGCAAGCCGTTAGTTGTCACCTAACTCCAACAAAGGTAACTTAGATTTTTGGAATCTGATGAATGGTATCTATCTCCTCACTTATCACGAATTTCACTACACAACAAGATTGGAGGGAAACGGAAATGTTATAGGTAAGGTATATTGGAAAAATGAGATAGCACAAAGGAGAAACTGAGACAAGAAAGCCTTATCAAAGAATACAATTATTACTATTTAGTTCACAACTGCAATTTGAGCTAAGTAAATTTTCATTCACTAAATGTATTCTTATGTAGCATGTAATGAAATATATGTTATTCCCGTAAACGTGGACTCAATAGACATGCACGTTGACTACTGTGCACAATGTACGTGTGAGACATTCCCTATTCAAATTCAAAATTGACAGCGAGTGGATGAGAAATGTAAAATCAACAACTACAATATTCATGCACAGACACAGACACAATAGATTGAAGATATGTAGCAGGCACGATTCACCGTATGTCATTATTCTGTTAGCAGAATAGAGTTTTGAGTCCTCTTCTATCTGAATGTTCATGTCCCATTTTCCACTTTTTAAATATAAAAATAGATCTTTGTTTCGCATTTGAACTTTACTCTCCTGATTCGGAAACACCAAAATGTGCCAATAATACTATATTAATTGTCTTTCCGCAGTTTAACCATTTACTATTTATGACTTAGGAATGCAATTAAGTAGAGGGCCGCACCAAAGGGATTTATTATCCAATTAACCGTCAATCTGTCTGCCCATGTATTGAGAAGGTCGAGCGAGGACTGAGGGAGAATTTATGGAACTATTCATTCCACCAAGCGCCTTGAAATTATGTTTGATGGCGTCCTGTCACTTTCATATCTCACCCTCTGAAGAATATGTGGGATTGGATGAGTGGGGTTATTCTGTCGCAGCAAAATGGCATGTCGACAGTAAATTAGTAATTAGGACTAAAGTGGAGCTGGAAGCGTTGGCTAATTAATTTCTTAGTTTAAGAAGCATTCAGCAAATAAAACAAGCTAATACGAAAGGGCGTAACGTCTATAAGATGTATGAATGATGTCAATAGGCATCAGGAAGCATTGGGGCATAAGGGTGCGAGAAAATGATAATCTTGTTGGAATGGCCACTAACCACTCTCACTTATCCACTCTCCTTCCCCCTAGCGGGGAGTATGGATATGCATGAGGATATCTCCGAATGGTTGCTTCCCCATTGGCTATGTCCTTCGTCATTATTATTCTGCGTGCTGGTGTGCGTAGTTCCGTTTGGGATAGCAAGATTGCGACCCTACTTCTAATTACTCAGTAGCAACGCACCTAGTGTCTTACAATGGCTCTCATCTATGCGGAAGGAGGGGGAAGGGTGGGTTTAATGGTGGTAAGAGCTTTAATTCGTGCATTCGATACTCTATGAGGATTTTTACCATAGTAATAAAGTCAAAATGGAGCTGAATTGAGTTGTAAAGTGAGGAGATTGTCATGAAAATCGACAATACACCATCACCACCACTCACAAGGGTGGTTTTCATTTGCGCCTGCCGTCGATTTCGCCGTTATGGTTATTGATTGTTAATATAAAGTATGTGGACTTTAGAAGGAGGCCTATTCTCAGCAAGCAGGAGGATTGAGCCGCGGCCACAGTTAAAACTGGGCGTTTGGGTAAGACTTATTCCAATGAATGAATAGACCTTGTTGTGGTAATAAAATATCTTGGATGTAAGAAAGGGTACTTTTTCTCTACTGGTATTCTATTCCACTTTGGCATCTTAATTAGGTTATTAATATCCATGATCATCTCGTCTTCGTTTTTAAATTTTTTCACTCTAGTCACTGTATTCCTTAACGAAGATGTTATTTATACGTTTCTATTTTGAAAGTATTTAACTTATTATTGTACTACTATTATTATTATAACAAAGATCAGTCTGTTTGAAATGAGAATATCTGACGGAACAGCACCTTATTGGCACAGTGGACAATGAATAAGTAGGAATCATATTTAATTTGATTGCGTCTGGACATAATAGAGATGAGGTAATGACAAGTAGATAATGGTGGTGACGGATAAGACAGGCCATCGGAAGCTAATTTTAAAAAAAGGGAATAAAAGGTGGAAGAACACTGAAAATCATAGCTTTAAAGCTGCAGATTCTACTTTTTTGTGATGAATAAACACATCTGGGTAGTGATAGCCCAGTAACTATCCAGTAAATATGTTATAATCGCTGTTCCTGACATATTAACATTTTGTCTGAACAAATCTCTCATCAATCTGGTGGCCAATTGAACCCCAACTATCAGTTATGCTAGGTGACCTTTATGCCAATAAATGGTGTCTGGAAAATTAATAACGTGCCTTAGGTGACGATAATTTGACCTTCTCTGATCTGAATCAACTGTGACCTAGAAATATCTGGTGGTCATATGGAACTACTATCCCTATCAGTAAAACTATGACCCTTACAAAATTAGGCTTTGAAATCCTACAAAACGAATGATCTTAAAGACTGACAGGATATCAGTCTTTTCAAAATAAGAAGTCTAAGAGCAGAGTTAGACAACCGTCTATTGGATATTTGGAATGAGAAGGGAAGAAGGGAGAAGGTGAAGGTAGTGGGAATTGGGAGAAGCAAAAGCGTTAATCCTGAGCTAGGACCACCAGATTTTTGATAAAGAAGGCTTAATGAGGTTCAATAATAATAACAATCCTCATACCTTTAGAAAAGCGTTTTCAAACACTTATCTTGGATAGAGACGAGTACCATGGAGCCGCCCTGTTAAGAGCCTCGTGTACTACCACTATGTTATCCAGACTTAACCAGTGCGTTTGGCCATTCCACTTACTGAGTGGTACGACAATTGAAATCAAAATCGTAACATCTAACATGACAAATGGGCACAGTGACCAATGCACCGCTGACATTCATATTGATGTCATAAAGCGATTGAGAGATTTCACCTTCTTTGTTCCTCGATGATAGTTAGGGAGCGCAGTGGTATGAGACAGTTTATTTGCACTATATATCTATATATAGAAACGCCTCTACCTTACTAGGAAACTAGATTCAAAATTTGACTTGAATTCTAATTTGATTAAGCGTAGCCTATCTATGTGAAAGCATAAAGTACTTTAACGCGCATGAACTATGTGAAGCTGCCTATTATCACTCAAATTTTAAATATAACTAGATTGATACATAAGTACAGTTTTCGAAATATTTTAATCATATAGCCATATTTGCTTTCTTTGAGAGGATGAAGAAAGAAAGTTTAAATGATGGAAATGTCTTAGTTCAGTGGATGAGTTTACCGCTGTATGAAAAGTTCAAAGAAGCCGCAGAAGTACGTTCGTTTGAAAAACTTCGAAATGCAATTAGCTACTACATTAATCGAACGCAATTTATCACCAAAGTTTATGATATGAAATGTGACCGAAGTGTTAATAATATACTTAATTTTTTAATATGTGGAAAAAATATACCAAAGGACTTGGAGAAGCGTATTGATAAATCCATCCAACAAGCCCATAAAGCTGCTCCCAACTTTGTTGGGAAGATGAAAATCGAGATTTGTTCAGGTAATACGTTCAAGGAAGTTAAAGATCAAGGTGTCTTTTGTGCTGATCCGGTTGATGCTGTTATCTTTCTGACCGATTTGCCCGAAAATCTCCAGGGATGGCAGAGGGAGGTCAAATTCTTTCATGAATTAATTAAATTTTGCTCAAACAAAAAAGAGCCCCTATTGGTAATGATTGCGGATACAGGAGATGATAACTCCTTTAAACATCTAATCAATATGTTCAATGTATTTGTTACCAGGACTACACTGAGAAAGTTCTCCATGTCGGAGAGGCTCAGTAAACTTCAGCTGTGGAATCTTCATTGGGAGGATAATAACTTCTTAAATATGGTAGGATTACTCAAGAGTGCTTACATATCCACTCTTGATTTGAAATCGCTTCTCAATTGAATCTGGCTTATCTCAGCTACGGCAAATAATTCGCTCTGATTTCACCCATGTTTGTAAGCTATAGTCAAGAATTAACATTTTTAGCAAAAGCCAAATTTTGCAATTACTTTCTATTTGCCTTTGATTATTTGGAATGAGACCTTATTTCCTACCCTTCCGCCAGTGTTACTGTCTATGGTATTTTTGTTAGAATTGGCCTTTAAAATTTTCTGCACTATTGTATTGATGTTTTTACATAGCAATACAATATTGATAGGTATTTTATTACTTTGTCAGTATTTGTGCATGGCTTGCGATAACCACATGAATAAGAAGTTGATTAAGGCTGCTGCATTGCAAATATCAGTTTTAAGGCAGCCATTTCCAAATTGTGAAACAACCGAAAGAGTTTTAGGCAAGTAAATTTATTGGACTGAAATTATTAATTACTAATTATATGCGCGGTTGATGCGATGTTTTTTATTCATTAGTCCTAATTTAGGAACTTAATATTGTCTGGTTTTTGAGTCAGCTCATGCTGAGCTGAGGTGTACTCAAGAAGCACTAATGTGAAGATTGGGCAAGATAAAGCAAAGAAGATAAGTGAACATTGTCAGATTTTACAGAAGAAGAGATAAGCTCAAATATATCGCGGTGGAACTCGGTAGTGAGGAATCAGCTAAGATTCATCCACTTGGATCGTTGAAATATAGGGCTATATTTTCATTCCTTCAAACGTGAAAAATTCTAGATTTAAAGTTGATTAAAGCACTATAGTCAGAACGGAAAAAAAATCGGTGTTCAAAGTTCATTTATTTTATCCAAATTTAAAAATTGAATCAAATCAATTTCCCTCAATGTGATTTCCTTAACACCGCCATGCCTTTTTTGGGGCTATAATTTGCGTGTCACTAGAGAGGAAGAGGATAAAGTGTAATTACACCAAGACGTTTCATTAATTCAACAAAGACCGTTTACCCGAACGAAAGTTGTTCTCATATTATTGATGTTCGAAGTTCAAAATACCCCCTGACCGATAACAGTTCTATATTTCTGTTAGGAGCGGTGTGCGCTGGCATGTTAACAAGCCTTATCCCCAGTCAGAATATAGCCCTTGTGGCTTTGAGCTTTGTTTGTCGGTTGTATGTGCAGCAATGCAGAGAGCACTTTCAAATACATTTGTTCTCGTGTATGCATATTAATCGGTTATTTTCACTGCAGTGTAAATTAACCCCCAAGCCCATTTAGGATAGTGCTACCTACGTTCAGCTTGAGTAGAGCTAGTACCATGAAGCCACATCTCTTCATTAGTCAGACTAAACTAGTGCTTACCGAGTGTGCACTTACAGGGCATTAAACTCGTGCCCTCCGACTTCACAGCTCGCGCACTTTAACCATATGCGGATTGTTCTAAGTCTTTCATTAAACTGACATTAACGATGTTAGTGCAATATAGGTGAATTGCTTCTTTCATAGTTCTGGGTTTCAGGCTGTTAATTTTCTATAATTTTCATATTTGGTTCTTTTATAGAAAAACATCGTGAATTGAAAACAATTACGCTAACTTTCAATGAATCAGACTTCAAGAGCAAAACAAGGACATTTTCGCGCCCCTTATCTGATTTATAAGTGCATTTAGGAAAAAAATATTATAAGAGCATATTATTTGCATATGAGAAACGGTACGAAGTTAATTAAAGTTTGCCGATGATATGATCAGTGCGTTCTCAAGTGTTAGTCATCCTTATATTGTGGAGGTGATTTAAAGCCTAATATTTGGACAGTAGAAATCATCGCTCTCCTATTTTTTGCCGCATTACACAAGCGCTTTAATTGCATCTGAACTTGTACTCGTATTTATATCCCTTTGTCGATTATGCCACTAAGTTCATTGTCTCCCTATTGGAATAAAATATGAACTCCATAACGTAGTTACTTTGCCAACTAACACCATCGGAAGATGAACAGCGATTTCGGCCTTATCAAACTGAAATGTTCCCATAGGATTTTATAATTTCTCTGTCTCTTACACTTCGTGCTGCTTTTAGGCGATTAATAGGTTTTTCCCGTTATTTTAAGCCTTAATTTAGCATTTAGTAACAGTTTCCGTTACCAGGTTACAGCTCTGCCATTTCATCTGTTCTTACCCAATAAATATTCTACTACTAACTCCGCTTCCATCCTACATTTTGGAGGCCGATTCCGTAAATTTGGAAAGAACTTTACCTTAACTAGTTTTCTAAATTCTAAATTAGTGAATCTCTAAACTAGAAGTTCTCGTACGTCGCTGAGTGTGTCTGCTTAGTTCTTCTAACCATTAGTAATTAATGGAATAATAGTACATTTTAATAAAGATTTGTTCTCATTGGGCTCTTTTGGAGTTTTCCAAGTAGTTTTCAAAGCAAAACTGTTTCTCCACTCTCCTTCCCTCCTCCGAAAACAAAAAAGGAAATGAAGAAAATAGAGCCAAAAGCAAGGAAGGCAAAAGATATATATCATACATGAGACCAGTGGAATGCAAAATACATTGGCTTTGGAGAAGGAAGGAGGGGAAGAAGGGAATAGATAAATAACAAGATCATTCATTCATAAATCAGGCAGTAATAGAAGATTCCCTGGCATTTGCAGAGGCACCAGAGGCAATTTGTGGTGAGTTGGGAGTAGCATTTGTCAATGAGGCAGTACAGCACTCTGTCTTGACACGAACGAACTCTCGAGCTACTTCGTCAGTGGTCAAACGTTGGGATAGGATACGTAATACGGTCCAACCAGCCTCTGACTGGCCCTGCCGGCGTGTAAGCGGTAGTCGAACTGGTGCTGATCCGCCTAAATCTAGGGCTTGGGATAGCGTCAGAAGACTGCTAGCCACTAATCGATCGCTCCGCCCAAAACAGTAGTCTTTTACCACTAGCTGCAATTCATACCACTCCGGATCACTCCGATTTGAAAGATAACTATTTAGAATAGCGAAAATAGTCATTATCTCAAGTTAAGATTAATGTGTATGTCAACATGTGTAAATGGTGATCTTACTAGACAAAGGTTTCATTGAATAGAGGTGATATTGTACCCGATTTGGATTTGGTCGTAAAACGTCGTTTGCGATCTTGTAGCAATGGTCCAAAGAGGTATACCTCCACGAACGGTCGGAAAACTCCTGAAATCATTACGCCACCCAGATCAGTTGCAGAGAGAACTAAAGCAGTAAAAGTGATTGATAAATTATCCATCCCTACTTCTTACACTGCAAATATGACTTATCAAACAATAACGGCAATTACCTTTGATAAATAAAACAAGACACTATCAGTATTTAGGATCGGGCAATCAGAAAACAAATTTGAAAGCGTGGATTTAGACATTCTCATATTTTTGACTGTCCTTAATCATATTGTTGTCATCATTCAGTAGAAGAAGGGGTCAAACCATTCTTTAGACAAAATTGACATAAGCACAATTTTATCCCAATAACAATTGATAGTGATAGTGTGAATGGTTTTAGAGAGGATATAAGTTACATGTACCATTATTGAGAAAGGCTTGACTTCATCACAACCGTTTACTGAGATTACAAAAGAAAGATTACTACGACTCACTCTTGACAATAACTTTGTATTCACCAGTGCCTGGATGTTTGAAAACTTCCACTTGAACGTTGAGATAACCACAAGACTCGTCCGGCGAGATTGAGTCTGCATAAAATATAAAAGTAAATAGATACTTAATGAATATTTTTCTTTTTCTGTGTCCTTACTATTACTTCGGAACCAGTCAGTCAACAGCTTCATGTTAAAATTATCACAAGTGACTATCTGCGTCTGTGACACAGATTAACTTATTTTTCTGCGAAATCGGACGCCACGGGTTCGATGCCCATTAGTGCACACTCAGCGTATGAAATGGCTGACCTCGCCAGTTAAGTCTGGCCAGTAAAGGGTGTGGTAGAATTCGCATTTCTGATTAGATGGACTCCATGATTCTACTTCTCTATCTGAAACAAGTGTGGTTCGAGAATTATTTAAATAACTGGACCTTAATATCACTCCTCACTCCTAAGGCGGAGTGTCCACAATTCTATTAAAGTCGGGGTTTCACTTCTGAACTCATCTGATCCTTCTGTTCAAAGGAAATTCCATTTAAAATAGCTAAACCGGTGCCCTTCTCAAAGATGATACTGAAAAATCATGTTTATAGGCCAGAAATAAACGAACAAGATCGTTTCCATCATGAAAATGGTTTCAGAATCCCTTATATTCTAAAACAATTGAGTTCAAAAGGAATATTACTGTACCCATAATATGAGCCTCAGACGTAACATAATCTTTGAGCAGTGCATCAGTGGTCTGTGAATAAAGGGCAAGCGCCTGTTGAAGATTGAGCAACTCCGGTGATCTTTGTAGAAACGAACGCTTGAGACCACGACCACCAGCATGGAAGTAGATCTGAATGGTCTCTAGACAATTTTGTAGCAATTCGCACTGATATGGCGTCAATCCTCTACTTCCCACACCGACAACACCCTCTGAAACTCCACCTGCGATATCCTATATTTAAGAAGAAGAGTTATGTACAACTGAAAAGGAAAGAAGCAAGTAATAGTCCACACTAATTGATTACTTGAAGGAGTTTGGCAGCTGATACGTTTGTTGATACGTGGCTCAACAAACTCTGTGCACCACCAATGAATTTCGCAGATGTTGCTCCCATTGGATTGACTAATCCTCCCGCTTGAGCCTACAAATTAAAGTACATCACTTATGTGCCTTGGTAGCACAAACGCACCAAGAATTGAGAGCAGACTCCTCACCTTACTGACGTCAGAAACCCCGGGTAAAACCACGAGCTTTTCAGTATTTTCCATGGTTATCCGCCAAAGCTCCTTTAGTTCAAAAGTTAAACATGTTACCAAGTAAAAACAAGGGAAGTAATTCAACAGATAAGATTTTTTACTTTGAGTAGACGTTTGAGTACAGTCTTCTCGCATGCATTCGCTTGAGCAGATAGCACCAACTCAAAGTAGTCCATAAGTGGCCGTAAACAGTTTTCACAACCAGCTTCCATATGCTCAGCATTGTTCCCAATACTAGACGTCTCTTTACACTTCAATATCACACAAATAGAGATCATATTTACAATACTTATTACAGTAATCAAAAGAGAAGATATTGTGACTTACACCTTGCAGTAAACGTCCCATCTCAAGCACATTCTTTCTAATATCCTCTTCGAATTCACTTGCAAATGAAGAAACAAGTCGATCCACGGCATTTTTTAAACAGACTTGCAGTTCTGTCAGTTGTTCCCTGGTTTCCTCATGAAGATTGAAACTATAATAAACAAAACGCACATACACCTAGCGATCAAGTTCGGAAATGTTTCAAAAGTTGTACATTTAGAAAGCTTACTCATCTCCTTCCATCGCTTCATACACCTTTTCTAATTGGACCCGCAATTGCTGTGTATTGTTGATCAATATACAGGCAATTCGTATATCACTCTTGAACCGAGCAAAGTCCTGCTGTACACTCTCTGAGTACGCCAGTAGAACCTTCTCTACCGTCTAAGCAAATATAAATGAGGATAAATTTTGGGCAGATAGCGAAAGAGTGGATATCAAAAATCAGCCTTACTTGAGCGAATCTATGCATATAGTTAGCTTCAACACGTCGATCTGGACATTCTAATTTCCGAATAACATCAAAGCACTGATTAAGCTGGGTAAATACATCCACTACGGAGTTTGAATAAAGCGCATGTTCACTGGATCGCTGAAAGCCATCTCTTTTATCCCGTTCATATGCATTTCGAAGGTAGTTCTCTGACACTTCATCATTCTCGCCTAACCAGAGCATCACGAGAGGTTCAAACCACCTGTAAATATGAAATAATGTGTTGAGATAAGTTCTACTATTGTAAGAGACTCAGTAGTATATTTAAAATCTACTTGGGATACTCCGGATCTTCGTCTTTACCGCCCTTGCGACTGGGTTTGACGTAGGTGTTGTAAAACCATTTGATTCGGAAGCAGAGATTGAGGTAGTCGGAGGTCTTAATTTTGGCTTTGGAAAGTCGAGTGGTGGTAATCTGTTCACCGGCTTGTTCAGCTGTGGCCGATGCTGTGAAGTGTTTTTGATTTATGGAATTGGCCGTTGTGGTGGTGGGAGTGTCAGATGTGAGACGTCGAAGAACTGCCTCATAGTGCTGTGCCAAACCCACTGAGATATCCTCAGCTAAAAGGCTCCACATCATTTCTGCCGACAGGTCACCCAGATTGATGTCTTGAGGAAATCTAGAAGAGAAAATAGGGAAGAAAGTGTTGGTATTAATCTATGGAACGGATATGGGTAAATTTTCATGTGGGGAAAGATACCTTAAATCGACGGCAAAGCCAAATTTCTTAGCAAAATATTAGATTATCCTCTCTCCATTAGCACCCATTATGAACATTTCACTCCTTTAAAATGCTATTTTCTTGTCACATCAAACAAAATTTCTTTATTCATTTACAGTTTTCTTTTGCTCAAACATGGCAAAAAGAATTACGGAACTGGCTAATGGATTTTATTCGCCAAGTATGGCTTTAGCGTAATTTCTCAAAAGGATGACGCAAATTTATACAGAAAAAGTGAATTTCCTTCAGGAAGACAGTAATTTAAACACCCATCTGTGTGTAAGAATCAAAGAGGCCGTTAGACCAGACTACCTACTGTGCGGTGTCATTCGATGTAATGGATGCATTGGCGAGTTCAACTCATCATATAACGACGTCAAATCAATACAACATTGTAAAAGTTGAAAATTTTCACCAAAAATTACATTACTCTCATTCTTACTGCAGACTAAGAAGAATAAGGCCCAAATCAAATAAGTTGCCCACGGGCATGTGCCCCCTTTCAATCAGTCCTTAAATTATTCCCTTGCCGAGAAATAACATTTTAACTCATTCAAAGCTTTTATTCTCGTATTTATGCGTAAACAATTTATCGAAAACAAAATGGCATCAACAGAGTTTCAGCCGTCAATCTTGCTTCGATTTCGGTATTTCGAAAAACTATAGTTGAACGAAGATTAGCATTAGAAACAGATTTTGTCTTATAGCAATATGACAAGTATTACAAAGATTACCATTTATGAGAAGTGGGAAAACTCACTGGTTAAGTACAGGTGCATAGTGTTTCTTGTCATCCTCGATGACGGATACCATGAGGGAAATGAGTTTGTGCCAATAAGAAAGTGAGCGAACACCCAACACTGGGTCGATATCACATTGACAACTATCTGCGGCATTTCCAGACTTCTCACCTTGTGTAGCCGTTGCAGCAGCATTGGTTCCATCCTATAGCACATTTAAGGGCATTTATTAGTAATACACTGCTGTACAAATATCTTCAGATTTATTGCAAGGCTATTCAAAACATATTTGAAGAATTACATTCCATGTACTTTGAAGGATGACTCTCTAGGCATCTACCAAAATTACTCTTTAATGACATTATTTACGAAAATACATTGATTTTTCACCTTCATGACGCTGTCATGCCTAAATGAAATCATAGATTTCTCTTCTTTCTCTGATAGTCCCGTTTCATCTAAAAGTACATCTGCGCTGATATCCTCACGCGTCCTTGTCCATGTGACTTATATGAACCGCTTTTGTATTTCCACTCAAACACATACGCAGACACAAGCTTGTTATTTATTTGCTCGTACGCTTCTTTCTCATCGTCCTCTCACTCTCTCCAATCCTCATCATGATTTATTTAATACAGTTTGGCCTACGCAACGCATTGTGCCCTACTTTTGAGGACTGGTGTCTGTTAACTCCTACGTGTTGTTATTCAAACTTCCCAAAATTACTTATGGGCTATCGTGTAGACCTATGCTGACGTCAGTCAGGGCAGTCAGCGTATTCCCCCCCTCCCCCTTCCATCTGTAGTGTAATTGCAGACTGATTATTGGTTTGCATTTCCCACATCGCCCTGAGTATCGAGACTAGACCGGATCGAAGGTATTTGTTGACACTGCTCAGTTTCAATTCAACTAGTCAAAGGGATTTCCGATTATGCATGTTCGATTTGCATAAACTAAACCAGCAGATTCCATTAACTCCAATGTACTTGAAGTCAGCTATTGGCTAATAAGAAGAGTATACAGACTAGAGACCATCGAAACAGGGTAGAAGAATTAGCTAAATTATCACTCTTCCCAGTCTCTGAGCTTCATCACAAAAAAAATAGGAAAGTGGGAAAAATTTGTGGAGTTACATGTCTATTAGAAAAGATAAAATATTGCTAAATAGTAAATTGAAGAAATTCGTGCTTCTAAAGGAGGAAAGCCACATGCGCGGAAGAGAGAAAAATAAGAACAAATTAATAAGTAACTTAAATAAGTATTTGACTGCGGATAAGGTTGCTGCGTACATTTCAGAATCATAATAAACCGAAATGATATTTAAAAATATTTAGGCAGACGTGATGGACTGTTTAAATCTTTGCACTAAATAATCATTAGCGTGGCTATTAAACAATTGGCCGAAATGCATTAAAGTCAATTGAAAGCACTACGACATCGGATAAGCATAACTCAAGGCCGTTGGGAACTGTAAGCCACCGAGCACGTTGCTGACAATTATGCTAAACAATACAGATGCACATGCCTGTACATAAGGTTGACCCATGGGAAGCCAAACATGTGAACGGCGGTCACTGACTAGATCAGGAGGTACATTCATCTTCGTATTTCTTGCTGAGTCATGGGACTGTGGCCATTGTGGTCACTTCCTCTCACTCTGTACACTGTTTGTGTCCATATTTCCATCTTTCACACATATTATGGATTTTAGGCTCGTTCATATTAACTTGTCCTATCTATGAGATGTTCCTTAATAGTCATTCTAAAAAATATATTTTTTCTCAGGATGGACAGTACTTACTCTGCTGGCAGTAGCCCTAAGACGCAATGCGTACTTAATATTTTATCAAAACGAATGAACAGAAACGTCCTCGATTCAGCAAAGATATGACCTTCAACTACCAATAGCATTTTTTCGCCTTATCTAGACGAAACTAGGGCTGGGCCTGAACCAAGTATAATAGTTGATATTATTATGTCAGCCTGGTTTCAGAATAAAAAAACAATCAAAATGAGATGTGGTCAACCTGAAAATTTCCACCATAGAGTGCCTGGACGTTATCGGAAAGACATTCGTACGTGGCCTTCATGCAGGCACGGATGCACTCACGCAGAACTTGCAACGTTCGTGGCGGAGCCGCTAATTCTTGTACCTGCAAGAATTGCAATCACAAATTAATGCAAATAATTAGGGGGAAGGAAGGAGGAGGGAGGAATTTTTATCGCAATTATACCTTAAGACGGAAGAACGTGATGCTAGTGAGAACGTCGACGGTAGATTTCATATCTGCCAGTCGCTCGGGTTGAGAAACGGGGAATATGGTCTTTCAAGAGAAAAGAAAACCGTATAACAATGACTTTCATGAATTTCAATAGACTTCTCAGACATACTATATTATATATATCATAAACATAAGAGTACTTACTCGATATTTTGAAAGATCTATTCGTAGGGCATTGTGTAGATTATCAAGAATCTTTACAAATTTCTCCCTCTAAAATGATCAAATGTTTGCATTTAAGTATCCAAAACCACAAAACAAAAACAAAGTGACGTTAAACCCAGGGTAGAGAGTATAAATGTTTTAACATGTTTTTCATAGATAACCATTTGAATACAATGAAGGAATATTAATAATTCCCTTTAAATTAGCGGTTAGAAATTAACTAATCAATTCCTGAAAGTGATACAGACAATAGAGTTCACGTTTTTTGATGTTCTATGGATAATGGTAACTTCTATTTGATAGCAACTAGCAACAGAAGCGCAATATCTTTTTCGTCGGCGACCTTTAGGTAACATAAAGACGCCTAACTGGAATGAAGTTAGCTTATTCAACAGTTAATAATATTAAAACTAGATTAGAATGTCCTCTATTTACTTGAATTTTCATACACAAAATAGCTGAAACAATCGGCCATATAATTTTTACTTTCCCTACTGAAACACCGAATTTTATACCACGTTTTTTTCTTTGCGAAATCAATTTTCAAATTCATTAGCTCCATTAAAGCTTTCAGCATAACTTCCCATACATAATGAAAACGATATTCTAAATGAAAATAGGCGTTAAAGTAAATTTTGTATTGAAGGATAACTCTATGCATTTCCAGAATTACCTTTTATTCGCATTCTCCTCGACAATACCTCGATTTTTCCGCCCACGAAGTTGGAGCGACCTCATTTATGTCCCTATGAAGCATAATCCCGATCTGCCATGTCCAAACGCGCCCATCGATTTCCCCCCTTCCATAACAACCTCGTTCCACCTAAAAAGTACATCTGCGCTCATGTTCTCGCGCGTCCTTACTCAAGTGACTCATGTAAAGCTAGCCTTTCTTCCAGACAGAACAACGCACGCCGCTCAGTTACGGACTCCTACACGTCCTGTCCATCTCCTCTCTTCCTCAGCACGCTGCACTCTCCCACTCTCTCTCCTCCTCCCCTCTCTCTCTCCCTCTCCCTCTCTCTGTTACTCGTTTCAAACTCGTAGTTGCTTCCTTGAATACATTCTTGATCTAATCAACTCTTGGTGTTCTGCTTCACAATTGTTGTTAGCTCCTACTCAGACAGCTACGAATTGGTGACCGTTATTGCTGTCGTAATTTGTTGGCTGCAAGCCGTTAGTTGTCATCTAACTCCAACAGTACCAATATTTCATTAAAATTGTAATTTATTTGGGGAATTACATAAAATATTGTAACTCTTTGTTCTCCTATGCTTAATTTATTTATTAGCTATTTCCTAAGATTTGATAATACATGTAAATTAATTTGGAATCATTGTTGCTATTTGTATTAAAATATAAAAGGTAATTTTTAAGGCGCCCAAAACATAAAATTATGGATTTATTTAATAAAATATCTTTGGCTGCAAGTGCCTTATGAAGTATTGTGCTCCATAATGCTTAAATCAATAGAAAAATAACCTCATAATCATTTTCAATCATATATTCAATAAAGCATAACTTCGAAGAAGAGCCCATTTCGATACCTTAAATTTTGTTCTACATCCATCCATGCGATTACACTCACCCTCCCATGTTTGAAAAATTGAATTGCTTACCCATGACTCTATAGGATTTTCATACATCAAAGGAAAAAATGTATTTCAGAAAGTGTAAAAACACTAAAGTGCATTTGATGACTGATAAACTTGCTCTGCTGTAACTGTCGGGCGGTTACTTTATTGGTTGTTCGTTAGTTTAACAAAAACACAAAATTAATTGAATTAACTCAATGTACTGTAATTCGGCCTGTGTATTATTGCTCTTTTTCCATTCACTCTGCGTTGATGCTCAATTTCTGCTCTTCCAACTTTAGCTTCTCTCACTCTGCACAATCAATCTATTGCTCGCACTCAACATGTGCACTACTGATTTATAAAAGAGTGGTTGTCATCTTGTGACCCTTAGAGAAGTGATTAATCTTGTAAGGTAAGTTATCTTAGGATGATAGAGCCACACTCCCTAACAAGTACAGGCTGATGTCTAAGATAGAATGTTTCACTGGACTTTCACCTTCAGTAGTTCAACGTTTTTGGTCGGTCATCGTGACTTTTCATGCTATTTATCTAAATGACTAAATTCGGTTGTATAGGTCAAAATGATTGTACTTGCCTTATTTAATGCAAAACCAGTAACCAATTTGAACAAATCGTTGGGAAGAGAAGCATACAAAGCCTTAATTAATAAAATTAGGACGGTGACTCACGCCGAAGTTGCTTGCGGCAAAGCGTTCAGAGGCGGTTTGGCTATTGTTGGAGCTGGTGTGTGCGTAGAAGGCGTTGATGTTGGCCAGGAGGGTCGAGAGTTGCGCTGGCACTCCCACACAATTGTATTTGGTCGTAAGGCACGCAAAGTGGCTACAGCCAAGACAACAGTCAAAATATCACAACCATAGGCGGCATCAAAAGGGAAAAGAGATCGAGCTGACGCAAAGCGGCTTTATTTTTTTCAATACTCTCTAAACACAATTACTCCACACCATCAGAGTAGTTAAATTTATTTACAAGCGGTTTCAAAAGCTCTTATTAAATCCCTTTGATAAGAAGCCGACAAACAAAGTTCAAAGCCACAGAATTGGTATGCTTCGGAATGAGCAATTAACACAGGCAGTCTCTAAGTCGCTCATCAGCCTTAGCGGTATGCGAGTGCGCGTCCCTCCTGACAGCTTGGCAGATAGTCGAGATAAAAAGCTATCATCGGTCGTTTGGTACTTTGACCATCAACAACAAAATTATGAAGACGACCTGTTTTCGTATACACATAGCCTTTTTAGAGGTAATAAAGTGCCCTGGAGTAACTACACATCTGTTTTATCTTTCTCTATCCGGGCCTGAGTCGAATGCAGCTTAGTTATGTCTAGCAGGTAAATAGATCGTAGCAGCAGATTAGGTTTCATAGTTATGCCAAAGTGCGAAAATAGTTTTACTTAAAAATTCTTCGTTTTTTAGACAACACTGCCCACAGTACATAGCGATAATTGAGAATATCCTAGCTCTTGGCTACTCTTTTACTATCAGATTTCTCGAGTTAGGCACTACAAATCTCCTAATTTAGTTCACTAGTCTGTAAGCTCTAAATCGTATAAACTATTAAACGAATGAAAATTTACTGAATCTCGTTGAAGAGACAAAACAAATAATTCAAATGAATTAGAACTCCTAATTCACGGATATTTCTTCTCCCTTCCTAGCCCTCTCCCTCCACTTCAGCCCCTACTTAACCTCTTATTGTTCTCGTTAAAATGCCATCCGTGATTAAAATTGTTAATTTTTTTGTTTTGGTAAGGAAAGTTAATCGAAAAAAACCAGTTTGATAGGAAATGTTTTAGTTACTTTTCTTGCGGTTTTTCGAGCCATAAATGAAAGATTGTTAATTTTGTGTCTCAAGTTACCTAAAAATTATAAGGATATAATAACTGAACATTTGTAAAGGATAAATAATCTTCCACAATTAGGTCATTATATTCATTAAGAACGAAAATGATGGCATTATAATGATCCTCCTGATCGGAGAACATTAAAAACATCATTGCCTAACGGGATTAAGAAGATCGAAAGCAAATAAACTCCTACACCAAAGGAGCGGAGACAGGTTGGACGTATGTGAATTCTTAGAGCGGTTCTACGATTTCAAAACAGTTGAATAAAGCATTGTACTTTCACGATGCACACCCGTTCATACACGACTCAAGTACACTTATTGCTCTTGAACACAAGACAACTTACTTTTACCACAAGCATGCAAATGGAAGCTTGGAATTCAGCTTGAAGCTAGATGTAAACGGCTTTAATTGTGTCAGTTCAAACCATTCCCGGTTAATAGTTTTCCACCAGTCTTCAAAATGTTATAGTCTCACGTGGTCGTTTCATTAGTTGAATTAACGGCGTGGCAATGATTGTTTTAGTTCAGATATAGATTCTTGAAAAAAATCGCTCGAAATGAAACTGTCATCTTAGATATTGATATTAACGTCAGAGACTTCATTTCGCTTCATTTTCCAGGACGTCTGCTCTGGTTCTGCCAATTAGTACTGGTCGTCTTTTCCACTTTTTATACTATGAAGGAATTCAAAAATTAAGTAATAACAACACAGTCAGACTCTGTTCTCCAGACACTAGACCTCTGATTGGCTACTCTCTAAATATTTAATTTTAAGAGCAAATTGAACTATATTGATAATTAGGTTAAGAAGATTGAAAATAGAAGATTACCTTTCATCAGAAGAGCATAGACACACTAACTGTTTTTCTAAATTTGATATGAAAACTTACCAACTTGGCGGAATTTTAAGACTTCAAAACAGAAATTTCAACTGGCTTGGTATTTTAATTTCCTAAATACACAGCTGTATATAGCGGCTTGATTCAATTTAAGAACCGTTGGTGAGCAGAAATCCAACTGCATATCCAGCAAGTTCTTCTTACAAATCACAGCGAGTCAAAAAATTAACTCAACAAGTTTAGTCCCCGTCACAGAGAACTTTCTCAACCAAATATTGAGGTTAAAAGTTCTTTCTTAATTGCAATGTTAGATAATAGTATTGGTAAGATTATATTGCTTATTCCAGTTTGAGAAAATTTCTTACGACTTCTTTGCAGGTTTTCTCTATACGCGAAACATGAGGAAGAGTTAAAATGGAGTTCATCGAGCTAGATTTGTTAACCATTACGATACAGTCTCATATAAACTTCATATTTTTAATGCATATTAAATTCACAATTTGGCACTTTGTGACCTAAGATCGAAGGATACAAAAATCGGATATATGAAATTATATCAGAGCAATTTATAAATACCCAAACATAACTTACGTCATGGCCTGAAAGATACTTTCGATACCGTATCGCATGGCGAATTCGTCAGAGATTTCCTGACCATGAGGGTCGAAAAAGACTCGCCATAGCTCTTCCTGTAAAAAATTCAGCAAAAATGATTTAACTTTAACAATATTCGGTTTGATGCTGATCTTGCAATAAAATACTGCACTCACCGGCACGGATTTTCTTTTGGGCGTTTGGGTGGGTAAATAAACAGGAGGATTCTTTTCACATAAGTAGTTAAATATACACTATAAGGAAAATATTCAATAAAGAATTTTATTCAAGGTTATTCAGCCAGCTACACGAACAAGGAAGCGAAACAATTAATTGAAAAATCGTGCAATCTACTATGCAAGTTGAACGCCTTTCACAATTATTTAAGACTGGAGAATCTGTTCTCAAATGTCGTCTTAAATCAATATTCTATTTTAGTGTCACGATAATAACCCAAGAACTCAACAGCTGCATTAATGTATCAATAAAACAGATAAATGTCCATGAAATAATCCAAAAGAGAAACATAACAGAAAAAACCAAAACTCACTTCGTGGAGGCATGTGTATTGGATATGGTATGGAGCGGAATTCTCTTCACCTTTAATTTCGATGGAAATATTCAGTCGAATGGCCCCGGAAACAGCGGATTTATCAGTTCGTTTTTCTGTTAAATGTCATCAATAAAAGCTGGCATTAAATAAATGTGGACTCATGGCTTAAATGAGTTCCATCTATAGACGAATTTACCAAGATTGTACCAGAGATCCATTTCACCACCTAGCGTTCGCACTTCTATGATTGCCTGACCAAGGAAGTCATCTGATTCTCGAGTGAATTTCTGGCGGATTTTCGACTTCAGATCGTTGTCTTCATCCCTACAATAGAAATAGAAAATGGGAACCAGAACCAAAATTATTTGTTGTCCACTAGTTAAAAGCCTGTTTCCTTCTCTGATAAAATTAGCAGATCATTAAGGAACAGAAGATAAAAGTCGATTACCGGTTGAACTTTTAAGGCATCATTGAATAGAATACTTACCATATTCTGACTTTAATTCGGTCCGAAGCATTGTGACATTCACTAAGATAAAGAAAAAAGCGTGCTAAATAAGAATTTTGGCAGAGATAATCGCTATTAGCCTTGGTAAACGCCTTTCATCTCTATAAATATAGGTCATTTTATTTTGATATGCAATTATTGGTTATAAAAAAGCTGCAATAAATTTTGGAGAAATCAAATATTTATATAGATCTACGACATCGGACGTTGTTGTGGACCATTTCAATAATTATGAAATTGGAAATAGTAGAAATTCCTTAAAACAGGGTTAATGAACTCGACACACAAAATCAAAAAATTTGTCAATTCGAGATTTAGTGAACGAGGAGAGTATTTATATTAACAGGACGCATGAAAGCATAGTCGAACTAATCTGTGGATAAGCAGTTTCCTCAAGCTGCAACAATGAGCACACGATGTAAATGGTGCCTTAGATCAGAATAGTTCGTATCGCCAATAAGGTTTGAGATATTTCTGTAAAGATTGATCTATTTGTTCACAATCTTTTCCAATTAATCTGCTCATTTGACAATATACACATAATACTGTCTTCAAAAATTAAAACAAAGTGGCCGAACTCAGGTAGTCTCTGGTGGTAGGTAATGGACAACAAGGATAAGAGCTACTCTGCCCACCCGTAGGGGAGCTATTAATATGCTCTTATACACAATTAGAGGTTACGAGTGTGATACTCGCCGGTACACATTTAGTGAGCGGAATAGCCAACTGCAACAGCTAAATTTGGGTAGAATTCAAGTTTCTCACCAAGGAAGCTCCACAATACTACCTCTCTACCAAGATTGTTGTTTAAAAACGCTTTCCTAAAAGTATTTATATGTCACTTAAAGACCCATTCGACTTCTAAGAAAGTTATTTTTCCCAAGTTAGCGAACGAAAAATTGGTTGACTCACAAGTAAAACTTTTCATCCCATGTAGGATTGAGTTCCTGAGGCACAGTTTTGGTACGGCGGCGCACTTTTCCAACCTGTACGGTCACGTAAGGATCACTTCGACCACTCTTATCCTTTCCGATTAGACCCTGTGCAGATTTAACTACAAAACAAGAAAAGAAGGATGAAAGAATTGAACAAACCTTTTAGGACTTAACTAACTACGTAGACTAGAACTGAAGCAAGCCCTTTGGTTTTACCCCTAGCTGATAGAATTAGTAAGTCCAAGAGAGTTTACTCATAGTATTAAAAGTGTTTTCATACAATTGAGTGTGGAAGACTTAACCAAAAACCGACAACAGTTTTGTCTATTCTTTCCTGCTTGACTGGCTGTCAAGAGGAAAGAGCAGAGGCATACCGTTAATCAAAAAAATGAATTTTTTGGCATTGTCCGTCCCATGATAATGTTTATTTATTGCGGTCTTAGCGCATTCAAATGATAAAAATAATTACCCTGGATAATAGTGCATATCAGAAAAGAAATTAAATGAACCTAGCAGATGCCAGTTAAAGACTAGCGGCTGGGATCAATAAGAAGCCGGTTAGTCTCAACAACATCCCAAGCAGATACTCGCACATCAGCCAATCACCATGGGATTAGACAAGACTGAACCACTTACTAAGAATTAATTTTAGGAATACATTTTTTAATACAATGGGGTAGCTCCCCCATCAAATCATATCAAAACCTAATGACACTACTTTTAGAAAAAAAATCTCCAAATAATGAACATTTAAAGTCACCCTATGGTACGGATAGACGAAATTTCATCTAGGCCAAATGCTCCCGCATACTGATCAGGCTGATCGGTACCCTTATGAGTCCGCCAAGCATGCGATAGTGCATAAACTCTACGGCCTTGACATTTATTTGACGGAGTCCTTTCACCTCACCAGTTTGAAATAGGTTTCTTCATCGTTTTGATTGATGTCGGCCCCTATGACTCAAATATCCAGTCTATGACCTAGCAATTTTAAATAGGTTGCCACGCTGATCCCATCAAGTATCTTGCTTTTATTTTACAGTCATCATGACAGACCTCAGATTTGATTTCGCTCGACAATTTTGGTGTTTCTCCTGATGTATCATTGGATAGTCATTGACGTTGGATTCAAATACTGACCACCCTTTTTCTGCCATCAAGGAGACGTTGATTCGGTGTCCATTGCTCTACGAATTTATATTTACGATAGTTTATTCCTTCGCTTTAATATGTTGCAATGTCTATCTTTTTATGTCTTCGATGTTAACTGCAGCTTTTGTTAAATGGTCTGCTCCAAGGAATCCTCCTACCTTCTCCGTTTTGAAATTTATTTGAACTTCCGGTGTTTCTTGAACGGCAGAATGATTCTTTATGCCCTTCATAAATGTTGCTTGAATGAACGCACATATTAAATGTAATTTATCTTTTTTATCAAATGCAATTAATTTCTTCTGCTAATAGTAACCATTGAAATGGAGAGAACATGGAAAGCAACCTCAAAGGGCTAGACTAGGAGTTATTTGGAAAGCCAAAGTATAATAGATAACGAATTAAGCAAATACATTAAATTTAGGCAGAAAACGTTGGAGGAGTATGTCATAATCATTTCAAATGACATTGAAATACAGCTGTCACCTAATTACTGAAATGTCATTTGAGCGCATATTAAGAATAAATGGTCAATTTGACAATTATTCCCGTTAAAAGGGAAGCGTTTTCTGAAAAGACCAATAATATAATTATATTCTATTGTCAAAATGGTCGGATGTAAAATTAAGGCATTCTTAAATTGGCAGTGCTCTTACCGGACCGAACTAGATCACAAACATTCTACAGAATATAATGAGGAGGTAGGCCGAGTGAAGGGTTTTTTTTAAATCCATTATTCAGATGGACATTACAAAAAGGATTCGCCTTTTCTCCTTTTTCAAACACTTCGAAAGAAACTTCTAATCGAATTCAGGAGTTTGGGTGGAATATCTTTATATAATCGGCCTATTTTATGAATTCACTCTTATATGGAAGATGAAGAAACAAATGATGAGAAATTATAGATATAATAAATCCAGCTGACCACATTTTGGTGATGAAGTAGTCTGGCTCCATGAAAAAATATATACTTTTGAGAAAAAGTGATCTGAATATGGCTGCACTGGTTTAAGGAGGTAGCAAGTCACTTTAAACAGAAATTTACATTGTGATGATTTCGCATTGATTGCAGTTAGGATTACTCATGGGATCCTCATGTAAATCAGATTATATTTGCCCATGCACTGACGTCAAATTGACATTATTCAAATAGATTGAAACTCTCTGACTTCAATTTTACTCTAGGTTACTTGTTAGAAGCAATCTATGAATGTCTGTTTTTATTCAAGAAGTCGTTATTCGAGAAGGTGTTAGGAAAAAAAATCATAAATTCTCCAAATATTTCAAATTGAATTAACACTTCAGTAATGCACAACTTTGGTAAGATTGAACTCTTACTCAGACTGATCAATCTTAATCAGAGGAAAGTTATATAAGGGCCTCTCTGACGGAAAGCTCGGATTTTGTTACTTCACCTGAAAATTTTAATCAGTAGGACTGGTCATGCCATTCAGTATGAGTGCCGATGCGTGGCGAACAGAGGTGCATATAGACTATTACGTACATATTATAGTGATTTTGCGTATTGTATCCATTTAGGTACAAAGAAATTAAACGAGGAAGAAACTGGGTTAGTGTCAAGATGCCCCTATATCCAAAATTCATATATTCCACATATCATTTTTAATTCATTGACCGGATTGGAGCCCTCAACGTGCGGAAGACATAGATATTACAAAGACAGGTGTGGATATAAAGATCATACAGCGATTTGAGGTACGCCATAAGAGAATACATAGAGACGTTTTTATTAAGTAAAAAGTCAAGTTTGTATACACTCAGTAATACACGGTAGTCAATGGTAAAATTCAAAATCGAATCATCATCGGGAGTCAATACATATATAATTGCTATAATTGTGTTTTGTTAAATACAAAATTAGGGTAAATCTGAACAATTTACTAGCCAGATCCTACTACAATGCACGGGTACTACAGTGGCTCCTATCTATCCAGGTTAGTTCCAATGAAGCTCTTATTCATTCTTTCGATCCTGGGTTCGGTCCACTATATCTGTAAGAATATAATCCTCATAAACAAAATGCCTTTTACAATTTCTCTATCCTTTCATAGAACAAACCTCAGCATTGAGTTTCATAGCGGTCTATTCTGTGATGAAATTAGAATTGTAACAATTAATAACTTGTCGAAAATTCAACTTAAATTTTCACCAAAATATATCACTTTTTTTAAAAACTTAAAGCATTTATCAATTGATAGTTCTTTGGCTATCGGAAGCGATTGTTGTGTACTCAATCTTTCAAATTAAGTAGTTCCGGATTCTTCAAATTTGGTTAATCCAAAAAACTATCGAATTTACCAAATATCGAATGTGAATGTTTTAGTTGGGATTCTAAGGTGATATGGGAGTTTAGACTTTTGAATATCAGATCTTGCTGAAACGAACTTAACCTTTAAATAAAACTGGGAAAACATAAAGAAATCAGAAGGAGTTTCAGTTCTTATAGAACTTTCGAGTTTTTGTTCACTCACAATTTTAATTTTCATAATGCTTCCGATTTTAGATGTTTTCCCATGATTGAGATTTGTACATTTTCGCCCTGACATAAAAATCAGAAACTTAACTAAATATCCACGGTTGATATTGGATTGTTTTGCGATTGAATCTTTTCAAAAAACACCTCGCCCCATTTGGAATGGATACAAGTTTTATATCAACCTCCTACATCTAACCACAGTATTGATTTTAAGAAATCGCCCTGGCTACTAATGCGCGTTAGTTGTAATGTTGTATAAATGTTATCACTTATTTACTTTTGGGAAAAAACTCAGAGAACAAAAAATCAACAGACTAAAACGGGCAGTCACTTTAGGAAAGGGGAGAAAACTGATTGGGCAAAAAGAAACTGAACATTCTGTTACATTTAAATATGAATTTAATTTCCCAGAGAAATAAATTAAAACAAGGCAAACAATGAGAATAGCGCGAACCAATTTGAGGGGCCACAATTACCACTGATGGCGATCCAGTGAACAGTAAGACCAACTGTAAAGGTTAATTCTAGTCAGTGAAAATTTTGCATCAGACGGGAATAATAATAATGGAAGACGTTTCTCCGGTGGCAGTCTGTCAAAATAGATGTCATAAGATCGAAGGTAGTCGGTGTGCATTCAGTGATGTGGATGACTAACAGTGGTTATGAAAGTGGCAGAATGCAAGGCAGCAAAATACCTTCTTTCTACCCAAGTGTTAATAATGGGCTTGATGAATTAGGGTGGGTTACAATTTACGTGTCATTTTTCCAGATAGAGAAAAGAGGGAGAACATGCGCAAATCAGTTGGGTTCAAAACGAACTTTTATCATCACCTTGAAATATACTAACGGACTAATAAAAAAAATATAAGGGAGATATAACGGACATAAATAATAAAAGGTTATTTACTCAAGGGAAAATATTTAATAAAATATTTTCTTAAATTAAAATACTATTTCCACCTTGACACCTCCCCTTTTAAACTTGTAGTCCTTCGGTTGGTTCACCTTTCCTGGCGAACTATTCATTCTTCAAGGATGCATTCAGGAAATTCATTCAGCTTCAGTTCGCTTCATCTTTCCATCAGTAACTCCGTCGGGGATTTTCTGTCAGGTCCTCTTTAGCAGCTGTCCAGAAATTCATGAGAACAGCTTCACCTTTCTATCGTTGATACCTCCCCTTTTTTATAGGACTTGGTCTCCAGGCTTTTGCTTTGGATGCTTGGAAGGGAATATTGCATTCGCTTTTGGTTTCAAAGGAAGATCTTGTAGTACTTGTGCACAATAACACATGGGCTTGCTCAATCTCTATATGTTGCTCGTCTTTCAATCTGCAACAAAATAATCCATGTGTCTGCTTATTCAATTTTCAATCCAGTCAACTCACCAGTAATTGCCAATTTAGCAGACCATTGAGATGCCCCGGAGAGAATGGACCTCTCGACTTCAGCTAGTCGTTCTGCTCGGGCTGCCTCATCATTTCCATCAATGGCGAAGATATCGAAAATGGCTGCAAAGATGTCTGGTCGGTCGGCCAAACGTCGTTGGATTAGAGAACGCATTGAGTTCATTGCTGCGGCAGCTTTATCCTCAGCTCCATGCCGAGACGACTTCTCTGCTGAGCCTATTGATGCAAGGGGTAAAATTAAGTATAGATAATAAGCATGTGCATTATTCTCTGCTCTTCAGTATAAAATATTTCCCTGACTCATTATGTAAAGCGTTAATAACATTTGATTTGGATAAAGGGAAGGAATTCTGGAGTCGCTCTTATGAGAAATTCGTATTCTCACAACTCTCTGGAATCAAATTTAATCAAAATTACTCTTGGCTACCCATATCATTACCGGATGTACGCAGATGGGCAACGATCTCGTGACCTCTGAAGTTTCGGACCTTTGGCCGATTGCTTGCCTTTGATTATACTTTTAATAGTATTATATTATTTACCTGACAGTATGCAAAAAAAAAAAATTATAAGCTCCAAGCGTGATAAAAGAGAGTGGCAACCTTGCTGGACCAAGCTGAGGCACATTGGCTAGATCAGGTTGCATAGCCATCGGTCGCTATCGCTCATGGATGAGATAACCGGATATGAAATCCCAACTTTCTCGCATCATTTGATATTTTAATGCTTCTTAGTGCTTATTTTCATCCTTCATACATCTAATAGACTTTAAACCCATTATATATACTTGTTTTTTCTATGTGATGTGTCCACTTCTAAAAGCTTAAGGCCACAGAGTGTATAATTTGTCTTGGGATGTGCAATTCTCTCAGATGGTCTCTAAGTCACCTATTATCTAGATCGGCTACGCAGCTACTTGGACAATACGCTGTCGGCTTGGCGGTATTTTGACCTTCAAACATCAACAAAATATGAATAGGAATTTTATTCGTTAATCTAATAACATGTGGTAGAGTAACCGTGCTTCTGTTTTGCTTCTCTTTCAGCGTCTGAATTAACTGTAGCCCAACTATATCTAGCGGACATTAGATTTTATCGACAGAAACCAAACATCCTAGCATTAAAATGACGTTGAAACAGTGTTTTAAGTTAAAACCATTTAGTGACGCCGGCTAGAGTGCATTTTAATTAGAAGATAATGTTTAATCAGTAAATAATAAAAATAAAATACGTGTGTAGTATTATGTTTGATAGTCTTCATACACCCTAAAAAATTGACATAACATTTATATTTTGCTAATATATATTATTTTTAATTTTTACAATAAACTACCTTTTCCATATTTATTGAGTACAATTGATTGGAGAAATGATCGGTCGTTGCTCTCCTTCAAATAAAAATTTAGACAGGGTGATGCTGAGCTTTCAAAATTGCATGTATGAAATGGTGAAGAAGAAAATATGACAATTTTTTCTTGGTGTTATGATTACTGTTCCTAAGCTTTACACCCTCAGATTATTTGAGATGCTAATCCCGGTTAGAGGTTAACTGTCATTTAAATTAGGGAATACTTGCACGAACAAATATCTGCATTCACTTTCAATAATCCCAAAACATGTTCTCTGAGTTAACACGATAAGGATGAGAATACTTTTAACTAAGATTCCGCAGTATGAATCGGTAAGGGGTCAATATCTGTAGCCAAACCAATATGTATTTTTCAGTAGATTTTAAGATCATTAAAATAAAGCAGAGACAAGTCGTTATTCATGTTAATTGATATTATTCTATTCTTTGATATTCTATTTGTTGATTTTATTAAATTAAAATGTATGGGTAATAATGAGTTGGGTTAGGCGACAGTAAATATATCATCAAAATATTGCTTAATATAATTAGTAAAGCTTTACGACTGTCTCGGGTAAGTCAGGGCTGGCTTTGTTGGAATTACTTTTAGTGAAAACAATTTTTAAAAACCAAAGAAAGGTGAATTTCATTTCGCTAGGAGGATTACTTCAGATTTGACCCACATCTGAAGAGTTTTCTTCGGGTATATTCAACTGAAACATTACATTTAGATTTTGAAGTGCTTAAAGCTATGTTTCATTATTCATTAACAAATAGGTTAACGAGCATAAAGAAGCCTCAACAACGTCAATATCAGGTAATAAAACCAATCTACTCAATGAAATATTCAATCAAGCCAGTAAATAACATGAGGCCATTTTAGCTTTTAAAGCAGGAATGAAGGGATTGAGGAAGAGACCCAATGGCAACATTTATGTTTAAAAATATGGAAGCATCTGATAGGTGATCCTTACCACTAACCGGATTGTATACGGTAATAAGCTACATTTTAAACCCTGATAAACTCATAAAACAACTTAACTGCGAATGAGATACCAGACACGTTTATCCCATAGGTATAATAGGAGAACTGTCAGAAAGGAAGTTTAATAATTTCAGTAGGTTATTCATTTTTGCTACCCTCACATGAGGGAAAACCTAGAGACATAGATTATCAGTATTATCTTAGCTCGGGAGCTCTTGAAAAATCTCACATATAATAAGCTCATTTATTAAAAAAACTATATCAAAGATGAAAATTAAACAAAAGAATGCGTATTTTCAATTTCTAATGCCTCACAGAAAAGCCTGTGAGACTTTTCGACCATCTTTTTTGCGATTTGGAGTTCCTTTCCAACCAACCAACCAGCCAACCTATTCATGAAATTTCAGAATACAACTCTAGGGAATATGGAACTTTATTTTTTTGACTTTGGAAGTATTAAGCCCTTATTTAATGTTATTTCAAGTGATACACCGAAAGGTTAGAAACAGTGTTTGCACCGTCAATTGAGGTAATATCTTTCAAAAAAATCATCGCCATTCAAGGATTAAATTTAACATTCTGAGTTAAATAGATTTAATCGTAAGAGTTAGTCGATATTTGAATAAGTGCATCTGCGGCTAGATGAATTCAGCAAAGTTTACTGCGTCACCTATTCTGCAATTAAGTTTTAGTGAACAGAGTCATAACGATAACTAACATAATCCAAGTTATGAGTTGTCTAAAACAGGAACGCTAATACATAAGAAACATATCTCCCTATTCCGGAAACAAAAATGAAGACATATGGATGGCAATTTTCAAGCGCAAAACTACTAAAACTACAAGTCATCGCTGAAATAAATAAGAGGAGGAATGACTGAGCCAAATATTTGAATACATCTTAGAAGGTGCAATCTGTTCTGATGAGAGAAACTCCTCAAGAAACTGAGAATCTTCCCAACGGCTAACAGAAAGCAACAGCTTTTTCTAAATCGAAATACCAAAGTTTGAATGGGAGGGCAAAACCATAATTATTACACAGGGGTGAAAATGCGAGACAGAAAAAGGAAGGACGATTTAGGTAGTGAGAACGTAGTGTCTAAATCGGGGTGAGTAAAACGGGCAAATTGGCTGAGTCATGGCAAGGCCGTGCAGGTGCAACTCAATGATCAATAATTAGGTGAACCTCGGGTAGAAAGGTTAAATACACTGACTGCAGTCTTTTTACCCAAGCATTCAACTTTAAAGAAAATTTCACATAAAACTATTTGAACTTACTTGGGGTTAGAAACTAATTTCTAAAAAACGCACAGGGGGAAATACTTCAAAATCTTTAGAATTAAAATAAAGCGAACCCGTTTTAATCAAACTTGAAATTCCGACTATTCAAGTTCCTCCCTCGTTTTCAATAAAAGTATCTTAATAAGTTTAACCAACACTTTAATAATTAAATTTCTAAAAATATTTATGTTTCGTTTCTTAAAAAATAAGTGGGATAGATGTATCCAACTTCGCCCAAAAGCGTCACTGGAACGTCGCCTAGTCAGTTCTCCTTTTTCAACTGCGCAAATATTGAAAGGTGCCTCTCTATCTTCATACATTAGGACTTCAAGAAACATATCCATGATGCATAAAGAAAGCGCATTTTGCAATCAGAGAAAATATAAAGAGTTTATTTCGTTCCTCACAGAGCGCACGAAAGTCAGCTCCATTTTTGATTCCGTTCCGAACCTTTTTTGAGAGGACAATACTTTTTCCCCATTGAATTCGTTCCGTCCTTTATTCAACATCAACTCAGTCAAACAGCCTCCTTTTTTCTTGCTATAGGAAACAATATTATGCAGAAAGTATTTAAAGATATTTTTAGGTAACTTAAACTTACTCCCAAAAAATAATGATGCGGCATATTTACGAATACTCTTTTTTCGAATAATTCATCAGGTGTATTTAGTATGAAGCTAGTGAAATAATTTGGTATATTTTTGGAGTAAATGAAGAAGAAAGGAAGATTGGATTAAGAAAATGTCTTCTCTCTCCGGATCCGAGTCAGCTATAGCCAAGTAATATTTAGGGGACACAAAAATATAGTGGATGAAACAATAGAAGCAAAATATTCTTATCCTTAAAAAACATAACTAATTGAAAATAAAAAATAAATTAAAAGACTTCTATAATGAAAACTTCCGCCCAAATTATCGGAATTTAACTCCTCAAACGTCTCAAACCACGGGATCTTTATCGATCATGACTGAAGCTCTTCAAATGTCACTTACCTTGATTTAACTCTGCTTTGAAAGTTATGGATCTACATGCCCAAATTGGACGATTACTGGCTCTTTTCTATTGATCGACTGAACTAAATAAAACTTATTTGTTCGAAGTATATTCACCTAGGGAAATTTGCCAAAGATTTCACAAGCAATTGCTTGAGAGTATTTCATGCACGACTGTTTTATTAAGCTTGAAGAAAGAGCACGCCAGACGATATTCATTTGAATAACTTAAAACACATGTAGTATGGCGTCTTGTCCATAAGTGAACTTTCCATACCCAATCAGGTCGGCTTTGGACTCGACGCGCGGTTAGCTTTATTTCTGTATCTAGCTCACCATCATCTGACGTTTGGTCAGTTAATGTACCAACTCATAAATAGGAATAAAATCACGTGATCTGAGTGGTTTCACATTAGAGTGCCATAAACTCCTTTTTTCTTTGAAAAGAGTTTCTCATACAAATAGAGGTGCTGAAGAAATAATCTAGCTTGATAGTTGGTTCGGCATAAAAAGAAGCTTTCATCTTCGTTGAAGAGAAAGGTTAATTAGAATCCCAAATTTTTGAAAAAGCCTGGCTAAATGATTCTTCTAACAACTGGTGGTCTTCAAAAGAAACGTGTTGCAAGCAGGCAGAGTTGCAGTGTACCATTGAGGGGCGTCAACCACAGATCAAGCAACGTGTTGTTGATCAATGTATTTACACTAATAATTTAGACTTAATATAAGTGATGAGACGAGTGTTATGATTCAAAGGACAGGGGTGATAGTCATGGGTGGTGGAACTAATACGCATTGTGATCACATCAGACTGGTGAAATTTCAAAATAGGAATAAATGCTTTTGAGAATATATATCCAGACGTTTACGAAAGGTCATTGCATCCATTGATCGGATTTTACAGGAAAGGCATACTTTGTTAGACAATAAATAGAAACTAGCATTATGAACACAATTATAATATTGAAATAAGATTAATGTTACCACTAACAATAAGATACTGCCTAAAATACTATGCTACAAGTGTAACCTTTCAATAGGAAAGTCCATGTAGATATTAACAGAATTGGCTGATTCAGTAATGAGAGAAAACCTCAAGCCTCATCTCCGTAGAAGAGGTTATGGGTTAGGATACATGTTAGGAAGTACAGAACCTGGCTAACATTCTTAGTTTAAAAAATCTTCACCCCATAAGAAAATGTAAGTAGGATTCATTGAATGTAACAAGACAGATATACATCAGAAACCAACTGAGAGGAAGTGATGCAAGTATCTGAGTGCACGTGAAGGATTGGAGTTAACATAAATAGAGGTGTGTGCGTCGCTCGTGCAGTCGGTAAGGTTCTCGTCCTAGGTCATGTGTCCGATGTCTCAGTGATTGAAACGTTTAACCACACTGATTAAGGCTGGTCGCGGAATTTGAGTTCCTCGCCAGAGAGCTTCATGACGCTACTCATGAACCCTGAAGTTATTGTTCTATAATACTTTCCTAAATGTTCTCAGGAGGTATTTATAACGATACAAGGTTATTAAAGCCACAGGCGAATCTACATACACACTGGGTCACATCAGACGTAAAATAACTCAAATTTCGAGAATATCTAGTCTTGGAAAAGACATGCAAAATAGGAACAGGATTGGTAAACCTATTTTGAATCAGGAAGTCCATAACATCTGATGTCATGTAAGCAAACGTCATTAACATTAATTAAAGTAGATGCTAATATTGTTGATATTGCCTCCCGCTACGAAAATTCAATTTGGCATTCAGTTATTAAAAGATTAGAACTGGAATACAAAACGGAATTAATGTTACACTTTAACGCTTGAAACTAGATCAATCCGCCGCTTACTTTATACCAAATAAGAAAAGACGAATGATTACGTAATAATTCATTTCGCTATGGAATATAAAGCAACATGCAACCATAATTTAATTTAAATTTTTAAGATATCGTAAACAGAAAAACAAACAACTCGGAAAATTTTATTTATATTTTTACGATTATCATTAAATATGGTCATATTATTTTGTTGTCTGAATTGAAAATTAGCTAGCCTAAATCCCAAGAGAAGCGTGCGATTCAACTTTAATGAAAGTCAAACAATTTAACTAACCCAGCCTTGAAAAAAATGCGTTAGAAATGTGAAAATCATGACCGTTTCATTTTAAGGACACAATAAATAACAAGAAAAGCTAATCACATATTCGTAAATTCAAACTAAATGAATCATTTACAGAATACTGCGTTCAAGTTAGCGATGAAATTATTAATTATTTGTCTATTAAATTATCATTCAAATTCATTTACTATAAAAGAATCAAATTCACACACTAAAGAAATGAGGAAATTTTATGGTATAATTGCATAGAAATATTTTAATATTCATGTTTGCGTGATAAGTGGGCATAAACAGGATATAATCCTCAAATTTAAGCGGAAGCGGAGTTATATTTACCGTCAATTCTATGTGTGAAAGATAGTTATTTCCAACTCGTGGTGGTATTTATTTAGCATAATATTTTATCTTATTTTTTAATATTACATTTTAACAATGTTGCTAATGCGAACACCAAACGTGTTAACAATTATGTAAATATACTAGATAGAAATGAAAAATTACAACTATTACAATCGATATGCTAGAGGTGGAATAATCAGCACATTTTTTCACCTTGAATTAAAGTAATTTTGGTTGATCTGATGTATTACTTAAATGAATATGACTATCATTGTTATTTTATAGGAACTTTTTCTGCTACTTGTGCCGAACCCTTTTTGATCGGGGATTCTATTGATCAATATTAACTAAGGTGCCTAATTAAATTAGAAAGATGATTTTCGATGTTATGACTTGCGAACGTCAGAAACTTGTGTCCATGCGAACGTAATAGCGCCAGACTAACGAAAGAAAAACGGTCAACTCAACCCCGCATATCGTAATTTAGTCTACTTAACACAATTCAGCTTGCTAACGCACTACACTAGCTATCATTTCTTAATTTCCCAAATTTTAATTAAAATCTTACTGCTAACTTATTGTAATAGCACTCAAATCTTGGACTTTTGATTTAGGAAAAGGCTATTGCTTTCTGAAAGCTCCTTGGAAAATCTTTAAGGTTTTGGAAGTTCTATATTATGGTAACGGAATTACCTTACTACGTAAAAAATATCATTGATAAGAATGTTAAAACTCATTTGAAATTATCCTAACCGATTTTCCTTATAATACATTGAGAGATTCTATAGCGCCTCTGTAACTATGATGGGTGAGACAGGCACCATAAACCACTATATACTCCTTATTTACCCTTCAAGAAATAAAGCTGGTTTAAAAATTATGAAAAAATGGAAAGACATGAAATGAAATCTAATTTCTTGTAAAACTGCTTCCTTTACCTAAAAAGTCCTTCAAAATAAACTACAACCAAACTTAGCTACATTAAATATCAAGAAGGCATCAAGGACAATGCATGAGCAACTCATATTTGAGCTCTAGAGAAATCTTTGCTTTTAAGCTCTAACATTTCGAATTTCATAGCTTTTTCACATAATTTTAGTTATGCAGTTCTCTGTTCTGTTTGCGCATCAGATGCGTACTTTAACTGATTATTCCCATCAGGTGAACTCAATAATATCTCATAATCCTTAAAGTACTTGATATTGTCGTTGTCAGAGTAGAAATAAACGTTTACTTTATTCTCATCACCATTTATGGTTCTACTTTATTGTCCATATAAATGTAAACGTCATTTTTCAAATATAATAACGAAGGCCTACTTTTACAAAATTTGGTGAGGGTGATATTAAAAAAAAATCAACAACTATGAAATTCATTTGTTAAAATGACCTTGATATAGGAAGTGCAAAATCTTTAATTTGTCGTGTATTAAAAGCATGTGCTTCAAAATGAGTTCTTTTAATATTTAAAGAAATTCTTTCATGTAAAATTTAAGACAAGGACAAATAAGGAATGAAGAGGAAATAGCAAAAGATTCGCATTAACATGGATTTGAGAAGTATGAAAATAAGCGAAATCTCTATCAATAAAGTGTGTTCTAAGGGTACCTATTTTAAAGTGATTTAAACTATAATGAAAAACGTGTTCTTTGCTGATTGAAAAAAATCCCTTATCTTTTCTTCTTATTTCCTATCTCATATGTTTTTAATAAACTTACGAATGACAAATTAGAGTGTTACTGGTCGTGGTTGATTGAATTAAAGTAGTAAGAAATCAAATATCATTATCATCGTCATCATTATGTTGACTCATGTTAATAAAAGTTAAATCGATAGAAACAATCTATAAGTGGTTAATTAATCAACATAAATAATAAAGTATTAGACAGAACAAATTTCAAGACAATATATTGACTAGGCTTTCAAGCTCTAAAAGACACGTAAAGAAAGCAAATTCCAACTCCAAATTCCAAAGAATCAAAAATTTTTGTGGTGATTTAAGAAAGGAAGATAAAATGGGCAGTTAATGCCTTAGTAACTGAAGAAATGCCAGACTCTAACTTTGCGTATTAGCAAAGTGATAAAAATGGATTTGATAAGGGCCGACTTAACCAGCTTCACCTTCACATCTTAGCTGAAATTAACCAGTCGCTCTCTAGCGATAGAAATAAAGTAAGTGCCACGGTTCTGTCTATTATACTTGTCAAATTCCAATTATACCATTTCTTTTGTTTCAAACTAATTTAAACTTATTTTTGAAATGTTTCATTATAGATAAAAACAAACATCATCTAATAAAAGCCAACCATTAACCAATTACATCCAAGATGCCTTTTACTAAGCTCTAACCATCCTCAAGCCCCTAAATTTATCGAATTAACTATGAATCATTTGTGAATCAGGCTCCAGTGAACGTTTTATTTCTCAGAATAATAGTCTCATAGTTTAACTCTTCTTTCTCAAATAAATGGAAAACTAGTTGCACCTCTCCCAAATCATCCCGTACATTTGATACGTACTTTAACTGATCACGGACATATATTTGGAAACTTAAAGATTGCTTTCAAGATATATGCTCCTGTTTACATTTAAATCTGATTTTTTATCACCTAAGACAAAAAAATCACATTTACAATCAGAAGTCAAGCCGCTGTCAAAGAACACGAATTCGACACCCATTCACTTTTTTCAGCGCAAGACTGTGGAGAAATGATACAATTATCGTTTCTCAGTCATTGAGAAACCAATGTTCCATCCCTCCTTAGAGTTAGTTTAGAAAAAATATATACCATTTCCCAAACGCAGAAAGTGACACAAAGAAAATAAAAGTAATCCATCTTTAAGAGACATTATATTATTTCACATATGAATTCGTCTAATGTGCAATAGAGTGGTAATCGATAGTAACCTCTTAGCTCCTTAAAAAAAATTTTTCAAAAATGTATGCAGAAGAACTGCATTTCTAAGCCACTAATTAGATACTCACATTCTAAAATTTCTCCATTGGCTGTCATTAACTAGTACTGTTGGTTTCATTCTTCACAGGAAATATATGGATGAGAATCGAGCTCGTGACCTCTAACATGGTAGGCACCGGCTACGTCACCGGCCAAGAATTTTGGAAATATATGGAAACAATTATTTATCACATGCTGGCATAGCGATTAATAAAATTAAAGCATTAACAAATAAAATCAACGCAAAATTTGACGTAAGAGAGCGCTGGGAACTGATGTTCAAGAAATAAATCTAGAGTGGGTCATTATTTTTTGGAGTATTTTATTCTGTCCTTAAATTTGTGGCTACTCCATAATTTTATATGGAAAAGTAAGAATTTGAATTATAGTAATAATGAGAAGTCTTCATATTGCCTTTATAAGATAACTTATGTATATATCACACATTTAATAGATGTCGGTATTTGTGATGCAACAGATTTGACGCTTTCCAATTCACATCAATTTAAAAAAAAGGTCAGCCGATAAAATTTAGATGAATTTTCCTAACCAAGAATTCTAAGTTGTGGTTCGAACCCATGTCGGTACTTAAATAAATGTAAGTTAATATTAACATGGAAATTGTCTAAACAGTTAATGAACTTACGTTGAAGACAGTCGGCATTAAGAAGACGTTTGCACTTCTCGTGACACTTGACACCGCATTCTGAACAACGAAGACCCTGTCTTGCAACTCCCCATAGGAGACCCTCACATTCATAACAGTAAGTGGGGCTAGTAGCATTGAATACCACAAAATTGTGTGGCGTATTACCGGATATGGGATAAGCCAGTGCATTCAGTGTCTTCTTGTACACGAGCAGTTTCTACATAAGGAAATTCCAGGTATATTAGAAATGGCAAGTGAAAATCGTTTTAATAGGCATATATAACAAGGCGATCATTCCTTTATAAATCGGAAGAAACCTTCCAGGCAAATGTCATCTAAAATAGGTCCAAAGGAGTATTATGCTCTCAGATATTCAAAACCAAGAACATAAAAATAGCAGAAAAGCGTATCAGAAGACAGTTTCCAATAAGGATTAAATTATCATACTTTAAGTCAAAGCCAAGTATAGGCAAGGATTGAATAAAACACAATCCCAAAACATCGTATTTAGACATTTCGATTGTTTAATTAACACAGGTTCCACTTCTAAGTATTAGAGAAATGTAATTTTGTGACTAAAACATGTGCAGCAGTGCAATTCCCCCCAAACCCTATATGCCTAAAGCGTACCTTATCATTGACTTCACTCAAACGGCCTGATTTTCGTAGAATTTGTTCTCACTATCTCTCTATCGTAGTCTTCATCCTTTTCCCTCTCTCTCCTACACATTTACTCTCTACTCAAACTCCCGGACTTTTGATTTGGGAAAGAAATAATCGTTTTCAGCCATTAGAAAGATTCTATATTACTTAAGGGGATATGTCTTAGTGTGATCGAGTCGATCCCCGTCACTGTGGTAACTCTAGTTTCTATATAAGAATTACATTCTCAAGCACAATTAGCAAATATTATTCTATTCAAAAAAGTGGTGCGTATTTTTGAGAGTATTTGATTTTTTGATTTTATCCATAACCCTTGGGAAATGAAAATGATTTAGTCCGTTATATCAGGAATGATAGGTTTATTTTAACAGTAAACTTGCCCGATTTTTTCTAACCATGACTTTAGGTGCTTTTTCACCGTTATAAGTGACTCAATATATGAAAACCAAATCGATATTTTACAATCGCTCAAAGGAAAAGTCTTCTGACTGTATGGTTTTTAGAGGAATGTGATGAGAAAGCTGAAAGAGCATACTTAAGATTCGTCTTCTCGCAGTTTTTAGGAGAGCCATAGATCTCTTGTTATCGAGCACCGTTACTAAAGGTCAACATAATTTTAGCTCAGCAAGTTATTCTAGAAATTTAGAGCGTCATATTTTATCAAGTAGAAATTTCATTCTTAGTAATATAGCAAAATTTCAAGATATGGGGATGGTTGAATATTGTACATTAAAATTCGAAACGAAAATGTTTAGATTTCACGCACTCATAATGAGTTTTCGTCACTTGAATAAAGCTGTATCTCTTCGATAAAATGGACCTCACAAATACTCCCTGTGCTGCCCATGAAAATGTAGACACCATTTTTATGGGAATGAAGAGACACATTTGACTGAAACTTCGTGAATAAATTTACTACTCTCGGGGAAATAAAACGGAAAAATCACAAGATTATCAATATGACTAAGTGAGAGAAGATATCGACTTCTCGAATCTGATCTGGATCATATCTCCTTGCCAAATCTTTCATCTAGACTTATGAAATGATTCTTGTCTTTTGCAAATATACATTTTCATGGTAATTATAGCAGACTTGGAAACTTTAAAATAACCTTCGAACACTACAGCTTGGTGAAATGAAATTTATTTATACCGGAAGCAATTAGTCAGATTAACTATTCTGCTGAATCTGAAATGGTTGCTTTTACTGCCCAATTTGTGTCTTAATAATTGCCCAGTTTACTTAAATACCGATTTCATTCAATTTCACTTAAATTAGTCTACCAAAACAAATTTCATACTTAACAAAACATACTCAAATCCTATCGCAATGAAGTGTTGAAAATGAATGGGTCAATTTTAATCAACACCGGTAGAGAAAAAAACAAGAGATGCTGAAAAATAAATTACTAGGTCATCGATTTAAATACTGGTTGAAAAAGAAGAAATCATTTTTCATCAAAGAGACCATACACCTTAAGAAACTGTATATAAACTACTCTTGTGATAAAATTTAGTTGAATTTATATGCAAATCTTAGCTTTCAATAACGGGGATGGTGGGATGAGCTTAATCGCTCAGTTTCTTGAACTAGAGCAATTTCAGCTGCAATCTCTTTTCGTGTTTTTGAACAAACAGGTTAGTAAAAGGCTTGACGACTCAAAATTAATGCCAAAACGCAACATCTAGTGCACTGTCTCCAAGCAACGGTCTTTGCCTAATCTCTAAGTATTGCAAGCTGAGTAGGTCTCAAATTTCAATGAACACTGGTGACTAAAACTCAAGAGCCAAATTTTTTAGTTGTATAAATGCAATATTCCAACTCACCTATTTGGCACAAGCACAACTAGACGATTTCGTGATGCAACAGATTTAACAAATGTTGTAACTTTCCTGCTTTAACTGGGTGGGATTTGAATTAATCATTTCATGAATTGATTAAAAGCAAACATTGTCATTGATGCGAATACTATTAATCTTAGAGCAGATGAATATATCTGCCAATTTTAAAAATAAAGTTTGCTATTATTACAGCTCATAGCAAAGCAGAAAAAAATTTGCAACTTTTCATTGCGAGAAAGTAACTGAAATTGTATGGGTAAAATTCAGTAAGGGATAAGGGAAATGGATCAAAGAGAGTGTAGAAAGGGTTACTTCATTTATTTTTAATTTGAAATTGTAGAATAGTCACTTAGCCTGCAAGTCATTTCATTACATTCCAAAAGTCAAAATCGTGGGTTTCAAATTCTTACTCCCAATCTTACTCCCAGGGCTTATTAAACAGTGTTTTATTTACGATAGTCGGTCTAGCCACTTAACATCACTTTTTCTTTTAAAAATGGAAGGTGCTACTTGATCTAACAGGATCTTGACCAGTTTAAGTAATCTCAGTACAACAGAGATAACAGAGAAGGGTTCGCTCAAGGTGAACTCTAATACATTTCGCCAGCGATTCATAATGAGCCCACCACTTCTATTCGATAATACCTACTACAAATTGATTTAAATTCGTATTACCTCAGCTTTTCAGTAATAATCGATGAATCAGTACAATTTTGTATTGACACTTAACATTTAAGCGTTACTTCTTTTGTATTTCCAGTTTTGTATTTTAGAATAAATTTAACCCCATGGTTTTCGAAGTCTATCTACTTGATTTGCTTTAGTCAAATATATATTTAAATCAGTGCAAGTTAAACTATTAAAGTGTAAAAGTTATCTCAGCGGTGTAACGTAGGCTGTGACAATTGCAGAAGTTAGTTGAAACTATCCCCCGCAGTTTAGTTTACTCAAAATCCATTTTTCCCTATTTGTTGACACTTCCAGAAATAATGTCATTGGGAGTTAATGTAGAATTGCGGGAATAAAACAAACCGTCAAATGCAGGAGAGCAAACAAGCTTTAAGTACAGCGGAACACTTACCAAATCTGCTCCGCTAAGTGTTGTGCTTTGACCGATGCTCGCCGGTAGTACACTGGCTGTTCTCTTTTGTGCTGACATTGTCTTTGTAGATAAGGAACAGTATTTATTTCAAATTAATGTGAAAAGTTAATGTAAATTCATTAATACGAAGGCGAGCTTACTTGGAGAACCTAAAAGAAAAAAACAGATATAGTTGATGAGAGTCAGAATGAGCATTTGTAGTAACATTGCGATCTACCGCTGTTAACCGACCCGTAAAGTTGTCATTCCATTTTTACCATTTTCTACCTACTGCATAGTAGGCTCCATTCTGTCCTGAGTATTATTCATCCTTTTCACCATAAGTAACTGGTCGGTTTAGGTCAGTTATCTGATTCTACCATGTTCAGCCTTTCCCTTTTCTTATATCTGTGTACTTTTCGATGATGTCTTATTTATTCTTTCTTAATACAAGCGTCCATGTCATATCCTATTTATTATTCCTCTCCCGTGCTAAAAATCGCTAGCTTAACAGATTTTTATGCTTCAATAGTAAGCTCTAAGAGGTTTGGTCTAATTTCAAAACAACCTGTAATTGAGAATACATGAAGAAGCCGGATTTATTTTTAGACTCCGTAACTATAAACCGTGTCTAATTAGCACCTGTGGTTATTTCTAATCACGGTTTTAAAAGGACAAATTATAGCGTCACCGCTGTTTGATTAATGGCATGCATTTATCCAAAACCAGTCGCTGATGACTAAAATATTCAAGGCTGGAAATTACTCATCACAAAAGAATATTGCTAATAAAATATGCTTCTTAATTCCTTAAATTCCCGTAAAATGTTGCTGAAGGTAGAATAATACCGATCTTAGAGCGACTCTATTAATGGCAATTAGTTTATTACAAGTTACTATCATCGATTCGATAGCAAGTGATTTAACCTGCGCACTAAAATGAGATCCTATAGCTGTCTTTAAAATATGGCCTTATTCAAAAACAAAGTATCGTGAGGTCCGTAAAATTAAGAAATAAATGAAGAATGAAATTAGGCTTTAGTAAAAAAAGGGAAAGAGAAATTAAAAAGATATTTTTTAAGCCTACCAGATCGCTGACAAGAGGAAGAGTTCGTTTGTTCCATCTTCGCTCCGGAGCACTATCGATAGATTGATAGAAGCTTTTGGCAGCACTGCAATGAAAAGAAACCCATATTGCCTCCTATAAGTCCAAGAAATATAAATAAATATTCAAGATAACACTCACCGGTTGAATATCTGGGACTTTTCATCCGAATTTTCCTAAAAATACCAAAATCTTCGTTAAAAAAGATGTAAAATTAAAGCCGTAACATATATAGATATAGAACGACATGATCGAAGGTGTTGCTACTATGTTTTACCTGAGAAAAGACAAGATCGCGATTCTGACTAAGCAGAGCCCAACGCCATCGAGCCCTCATACGTGGGTCCACTTGCGGAAGTGGACTTTGTCTCCCATTTCCTTCTGTCGTATCTTCCGTCACTTTGAGCTGATCTTTCAGTGGTTCGGGTTCCGGTTTTGTTTCACCCTCAATAACTTTTGATAAAGGTGAATGTACAGGAGAAGGAGAATCAGGCGGTATGAAGTGTTCAAAAGTCGGTGGAGTAAGAAGTTCATTATCTTCAACTGGAGCTCCAGTTTGAATAAATTCTTCACTCGATGTATCGGCGCTCGTAGCCAGATTAAAAGCTTCATCTAGTGTCATTTCACCATCCTCATCACCATCTCCAATCTCATCGTTGGAAGAATCGATAACAGATGACTCTAGAGTTGACGATGAAGATTTACTCTGTTCTTTTTCCTCGTCCTCCTCATTTTCATCGATTGTCACACTAGAATCCCGCGAGTCTGCCAAAAATCCCAAGTTTCCTACACACTCCATATCGTCATTATCTGAGGAGGTTCCTTTCGAGTCTTGTTGTGGAATAATTGCGCCAAAAGCAAATTCCTCTTTCTGCTCTGAATAAGCTGGTGAACTACTGACGTCAATTTCAGGATATTTATCATTTACGGTTGCTTCACTGGGATCTCCCTTTCCTTTTAAAGATTTCCTGTTTTCGGAAATTTCGAAAGACGGCGAACTTTGATCTTTGATACTAGAATACTTCTTCTCATCTCCCTTCACATTTGTGATAGAATCGAAAATAGGTAATTTAAACAAGGAATCATGATTTTGATGTTGTTTCTCCTTTTCAGGTGAGTTTTTCCGAGAGGATTTGGGAGATTTTTGCAAAACCTGTGGAGATTCAACTCTTTCATCTTTCTTAACACTTTTATCCTCATACGAGGGGAAAAATTCCAAATCGATTCCATGCCGATTAAGACTATTTCCTTTCATATTTATATCAGAAATAGACTTACGGATTTCATTTGAGAAATCAAGAGAATCAACGATTTCAAACGGTCTTTCCGGTTGAGGGAAAGAAATCTTTCGATTTGGCTTTGATCTGGTTTCTAAGTCTGGACTTCGTGTATAATCCTGTGTGGGATAGTTAATATGGAAGCTCGGAACTTTAACCTGTCCTGGTCTAGAATAAGAGTTCAAATTTGCACATTGATAATTACTGAGGCCACTGGAATTACTTTCAACTTGGTTTGTACGCGTTACTTTTACATTTGGCGGTGGATATTTCGTAATAAAATTTGAATTCTCAAATTGATTTCTCTTCTCTAAAGGAAAGGCTTTTGATCCATTGCTTAAAGTAGAATGAGAAATCTTTTGAAAAGGCCTCTGACGTTCGTCGAAGTCTCCTAACCACCCACTTTTTGAAATGAGTGTACTAATTGGCACATCTTCATCAGATATCTTCCTCCTGGCTTGGAAATGTTCAGCAGTTTTAGTTGTTCGATGGATTGTGACGATATGACTAGGTGACATTTCCTCCAGAATTTCCTCAGAACCATCGGAATCAGATGAACTGTCCACCAAATCATCTAGGATGTCTGTTTCTAGAGTTGGTAGCATTGCAACTATATTCTCGATGTTTTTACTCTCATAGTGAGCATGAAGTTCTTCATGAGGACATGTACACTGAGCAAGGCTATGCCATTGTGTCTCATCGAGTAGATATGGACAAGAACATCCAGCATGGCTTCCATCCATCATGAAGTAGGGATTCCTGATGGTCAGATGGAAATTTGAAGGAGGTGGAGGTAGTGGATTTCGATAGACATGGAGCTGAGGTCGCTGCTCCATGATGTGGGCAACTTCGAGATCACTAGTAGTCCGCATTCGCTGCATTCCAACCACAAAAGGTTGCTCACTTGTAATCCTTTCCTCCACCTCGTCCAAACAGCGGTCAGAGCGCCGCTGACGTGGCGTCCGACCGCCCAACGCGCTGGAATAACAGCACGCACAACAACCAAACAAACGGTAAGCAATCTCGTACAACTTCTTCTGTCGACTTAGAGTCACCGATGTGGGGTGACTGCCCACAGGCAGGGCTGAGTAATTCCACCTTTTCTTTGCTATGATTTTTTTACCAGCGAAGAGGGGCAGATGATAATAAATTATATTCCTCAGACGCGTGTGAGTTGCACCAATATTGCCTCTTCTACTTAAATGCAGATACGTACCTCACCTCACGTCGCCTTGTTCCTGCTTCGTTCTGGCCTACGCGCTTCGTGGTGCGCACGCAGGACTATCGATTTTTCCCCATTCGTGCAGCCAATGGGAACGCGCAGGCTCAGATTCGCGCGAAAACTGCAAAGTCGCGCAGGATGCGTGCATGCAGAGGTGCGCACGTAATTGAGGGGGTGTTAACGCGAGTGCTCAGCCACTTGGGCGCAAATAGGCGGCTGATACTTCAATAGTAGTTATGCAAATTGAGCCCTCACCCCAACCCCCTGCCTCCAAGTTGTCTCGCCTTGACTAGAGCGCACGCGGATCATTACTACGCGCTCTAGGGTGGTGATCTCTTTCTTCTCCTCTTTCTAATAAACCACCTCACACCCTTCAAGGGATACTCGCTCGACCATCGGTGCAGCAATATTATTATCCGCATCCCTGTCATTGTGCCTTAACAGGAGCAGCAGTAACCTCATCTCTGCAGTCACGTCTCAAAATCAAAATCCGGAGAGGGGCTGATAACGGGGATAGCTTAAAATTGTCGTAAACTATCAAGTGTACTAATCCTTGACCCAATTTACAAAATCTACTAATATTTATCACATTTTGTTTCCTTTACAACCTGGGCTGAATTTAGTCTGATTGATATATGAGCAAATGTTCGCTCTGAGTAAGACATAATTAAGGAGATGTTGTCCTCATAGTACTTAATGCAAAAATTTAAACGATAGGGAAATTTTAAACGTTTTTCAACGCGCTTGCTTGTTTCCTAGTACGCAAACGTCAAACCAGAATTTATTAGAAAAGACAGAATTTTTGAATAGACTCCTAAGTGAAAGAGTTTCAGTTTCAGTTAAAATCGAATTTAGTATTCAGAACTGAGAGATGGGGTACAGTCGACGACTAAACTTCAAGAAAAGAATAGTCAACGGGCCTTTCTTTTCCTACCTTGCTAAACAAAGTCAGCATTCAATGATAATGAATGAAAAGTTTCCGCAAATAATAAATTTCTCCTTAATTATATTTAATTTTGGTTGTAAATCGTATAACGTGGGAATTTCTTCCTTAAGGTAAAAATGAGGAGCTTTGACAATTATGAAAACAGTCAATATCGAAGAAGATGAACGACAATTTAAATGAATCTACAATGTTTAAACTTTATTAGCTCAAATTTCGTAACTACTTTCCTGAAAAGATAGTGCTCTGATATTAATCCTGGAGCAACATTCTGACTATATATGGGTAATACACAGATAGAAAAAATTATGTAGAAATAACCTAATCACTACGTGTTATTAGAAAAGTAGCTCCCTATAAAGATCCCAAGAATATGTTAAATTATGTGCAGACTATGGATTTCGGAAACCACTTGCTCGGGTGCAAGGATACATCATTTCAAATCTATGTATTGGAAAGCTCAAGGCCGCATGCTTCATAAGAGTGTTTTGAAAGATTAAAAAAATAACATATGAGTGTCTATGTATGCGTCTGTGACGCAGTGGTCAGTGGTTGCTAACACTCATGAGATAGATATCCATCAGTGTAGGTCGCACTAGTCAATTCTGATCAGCAACAGAGGGGTTAGAACGCGAGACTCTCGCAAGAATGGCTTCAGGATACCCAGATCAAATTTTGTGAACCCCTTTCCTAATGGACTTGAATTTCAGACAAAACCACATGTTATGCTTTATTCATGCATTTATACTTTAAAAACTGAAGAATATTAACGGTATTGACACACTGAAAGGAACATTATTTCAATCTTATTTTCCGGAAGAAGGATTCTCTTTTTTTTATTTAAAAGTGATTATTCTTTGCAAATATTCGATCAAGTTTTATGAATGCACGCTTATACATGGGAGGTAAACATTTTACTTCGTCGACAGACTCATAAAGTACTTTTAGGGGTGACGATTTAGTGAATATTTTCAAGACGCATTAACATTAAAATTATTAAAAAAACTAAATTAAAAAGCATTTTCAAATAAAAAGATAAGCTTTTATCATGATTTTGTTAAAATTTGGGTTTATTTGTATTTTCGTTAATTTATTTTATTTTATCTGAGATAAGATCCAATATGTCATTTAAAAATAGAATTGCTTATTTAGAGGTGGGTATTCCCTTTATGCACTTCTTTCTCATTTTCTGCTTAAAAAAAGAATTTTGACTTCACTTTTCAACTTTGATGCAGGTAAAGATTTGTTAATTAAGACAAAATGTCTCAATTTCGAGATTACGATGTGTATCCTTGATGAATATGTACCATCGTATTCCGAACCAACTTGTTTGGACTGAAGTGCTCGGCGGTGACAATCTCCCCTATGTTCCCCTATGATGTATCCTTAATCGACCTAATTCCCTCATTTGTTGCTGTTACCTAGACTGGCCTATATGTGTCCGATGTCCCCAATAGATGCGGCAGCGTTGATCTCCGCTGAATCATCCCTATTTGCCCTAAGGTTTCGTTTACTGTACATTTCATAGTTAAAACTACCTACTTAACTGACTACCTACTCTACAGGGTCCAGAAGACAATATATTCGAACAATCTGGTGGATAGAAAAATTGCGGCAATAAATCCAACTCTTATAGACGATTAAGGCTTCGAATTTGCTATCGATTTAATTTACAAAATATTGAATGCTGCTTCTATTGAGGACTTCTTTCAAATCAACGGTATATATTTATTGTGATTGAACGGGTATAAATCAAATAATCACGAATTCAGTTACAAATAATTTGGCACGTGATTTAAAAGGCTTAATTCAGGCTGATTCCTCTAAAAGATGAAATAGAAATAGGAAAACGCTTTGTACTTTTTATTGAAACTTCATTTAAACGTCGATCCTTTACGAATAATTAGGATATGTAAACATCTGACTGATTCACGTGTGTTTCCTTTGAACTTTAATTCATTGCCAACTCAGTTGTACCAGAAAAATCTTGCTCAAAGTTAATTGTAAATCTTAAAAGTCATATTCTTTCATGCTCATTTTGAACCTATGTTATTGAAGAAGAGGGAGAAAAGAATTAAAATTCTCTTAATTAAAAAAAACAACTTTTTGAAGCATTTAATTAAAACACGCTCTTATTACTTTATCTCAATTTTGAAGGTGGAAAATTTCTTTGCCTTTAAATTTTAATAAAATTGGAAAATCGGTGAACGCATATCAAGTCGGTGTTATAATTGATCTTTATTTATAAATGAAAAAGAGTTAATTTTAATAGTCCTCATACGCTTTTGACTTATTTTAAGAACTTCCTAACCTATGACGATCTTAACGCAAAGAAATTTTTATCAATATTTATGTGTAAATTTTTAGGCAATTTTGAAAAATTACTTTTACCAGGAGTTTAACAACCCTGCAGAGAAGATAGCGATTTATTGAATGAATTTAATTTCGGTTAGTGGAATTGAGGCTATATGAATCTGCTTGCCATTCAAATCCGAAATCAGATTGAAATTGGCATTTCAAGTAGGAATTATTTTGTGACTGCTGATAATCCATGAGCGTTATATATAGGCCGCATGCTTATTCATATAATATTAACAAATAAATAGCTTCTTCTGACACGCCTTACTCTTATTTTAACGTGGTCTAACGTCTTACTCACTTATTACCCTTCCCCTTCTTATCTTTCTTTCGTTCTCTTCCGGACGCATTTCAGAAGAACTTAAAAATTTAAAGATTTTTTTTGTAAATTACTCCATGCGGTCGTGTTCTACTGTATAAAATTACATAAAGAAGACTATTTAGTTCAATTTAATATTAACAAAACCTTCACATTTAAATCTGAAGAGCTAGGATTGGCAAATCTGATTTGTCTATCCGCCGATGAAAATGACCGACGTATACATTTTGGAATCTCTTAGATGGGCGGACATCTATAACCAGTTCCGGAGATTTAAGAGTCAGCCTAATTTATCACTCTTCTAACTTGTTATGATCTTCCCTACATGACAAGATGAAAGAGAGGCAGAATTGTAACGAATTAGGCTTATTTAGAAAAACGAAAACGGAAAGTAAAGTAGAGGTGTTCCAGGGTAAATCAGGGTCTGAATAATTTCTGGTCTCTTTTCGCACAAGGGATCACATCTGATACAACACCTAATTAAGCTTACAACCTTAACTCAGATGATTTATATCCTAGACCGTGACATTAATTCTGTCTTTTGGCAACCAGATTCTTAATTCACATATACTCCCATTTAAACCACTTTTCCCCCATTCCCCAATATGATTTGGCTTCTTGACATAATGTACTTTGATAATTAAAAGAAAAAGAATTGGTTAAATATGGAAATATAAGGTAATATTCGCCAACTATTTGATCATTTTTAGAAACATTCATGAAAATGAGGATATATAGGGCTAAAATAACTATGCTCATTTAAAAGTTTGTTTTCATCATGTTTATAATATTTTTGAGGATTTCCATTTATGCACTTATCGGATAGTTTTACCCTAATTACGCTAACAATCCGTGGAAAAGTCTGTTAGGTCATAAATTTTCGACAAATCTTCCATGGAAACGTAATGAAAGAAGTCTGTTTTCAGCAGAGAAGATTTTAGTAGCCCAAAACAGCACGTGATAAAGAAAATAACATCTTTTCCATCATTTTCTACTATAAATTAAGGAATTAAGAAGGCAAATATAAAGGGGATACGCGGAGTTTTGGAGCGATTGAGTTATTCATGCTCAAATTTTGCTGACAGTTCAAAAAAATATGTGCATGATAATGATGAAGAGGATTTTCCTCGAAAATCTGTAACATTTTCAGATAAAGATTCTAAGATTGCTGGAATAACAGTAGAATTGATAGCTTATCTTGAGTGAATACAACTTACGGAGCTCTGCTAATTTAAACACTTAGCTAACTCATCTCGGTTCTATTAAAAACCAGCTAGTAAGCACTGAATATCATAGCACTGAAGCATTTGCTCAAATCCAAGGACGAATTATGATAACTGAATTCTGGAATGTGAACTACACATGTGGTAAACAATGTATAACCCGAATCCAAAAATCAAATGAAGAACTTCTGACACTTTGGCGTTGCTCTAAGCATCTTTCTGATCCCCTTCTCTTTATCATTTATTGGACTTTCCATTAACCGGTTCCATTTGCTTCCCCCATTAAAAATTGTAAATCATCTTGGGCTATTGTAAATCACTGTGAGCTATAATGGTAGTATTAGTGTCATTTTCATTAACATGTACTTAAAGGTTTTCCTCTCTATGGTTATGTGCATTTCATTCAAATACATTTTGAAAGATGCGCAATAAATATAGTTTAGACCTGACGGAATTTGAACTTAAGTTTTAGTGTCGGTAATAACTTTAACCATAGGATTTGTCTTACGCCTTTTCAAATACTTATCAAGGATCAAGGATTGTCATCCTGAAGCCTTCTACATCAGTTTTAGTACGTGATATTAACTTTCCAGACACTCGCATATATCATTTCACAGTTAAATCAGATGTAATCTGTCTAAATTCAGAATATATTTTAACCCTTGCTTTAAGATTCGTATAAGTAAGCTAAAGCTACAATTCATTAAATAAAACAATAGCTCTCAAAATATTATGAATCTATTTCGAAGACTCTAAGCGAAACCGAGGAGTTTCAGGATTAATGGGAGGAAGGTTTTCAACTTTTCACTCCTCAGCTTGGAAGAGTGTGAGCTCATGCCTTTCAAAAGACCCTCATTGAATCGGATGCCAACTTTGAGGATGTGACATATTATCCTTCCTTGTTTTACGAGACTTAAAGCCCCCGGTAATTGAGTATTAGAAGTTCTTTTTGATCGTCGCGCCTGATTCTTATAAAGATTTGAGATACCATTTATATCACTCAAGACGATAAATCCCAACCGAGATCAGAGAAGACCGGAAATTGGGACGACTTTAATGTATATATTGATCAATTAAGTGCACAAATCATGTACAAAGTAAGAAGTTTTTTACAACATCTGTGGAGAAATATGCGAGTAGTATTTAGAGACAAAGAGTCTCCCATTTACAAAATAAGTTAAAAGAATCACTGTAGAGTTGTTACGAATCCAAGAAGGATCATGGTGACTAAAAGTGACTTAAAAATTGTTAATATTTTATCTTCCCTATATTCTTTAATTAACAGTGATTTATATGAAGCTATAAGTATTGTGATCATTAATAACTCAATAGGTGATGGCATGATAATGAGGGAATTTAGAATGCTTACACGAAAACTATGTCTACCAAAAATTGAAGAAGACGGAGAAGCAGATATAGGTGGAATGTTGCCTTTAGAAGAAGCTTCTGTATCAGTAGAGGCCATCCTTGCGTACCAAGAAGGAAGACGTCGAAAAACGTACCCTGTTTCTTTCTCTGGAGATGGTTCAAGACTACTATTGCACTCCAGGATTGATGGTCGAGGTAGATTTAGGAAGTGTCGATTCTGACGAACCAGAGCAGCAGCCTTCTGAAAGCGTCTTAATGCTACCTTTGGTTGATCATCTAAATATGTGAATTAGAAATCGCTTAATAACACTGATCTTTGTCGCTACTGAAAAGGTTATTAAAATTCATTTATGCATATTTCTACTTGTTGGTTTCGCTGCTGCTAATAGACAAATTGTACTTGTATCAGTTCACAGCTTATAGCCGCTAATAACTTTGTAAATTAAAAAAAATGAGAGTGGCGACACTGTCTAATGGTTTAGAATTGATTAATTCATATACATGCCTCCCTCTGCTGCCTGACAAATGTGTACTGGCTTGTGGAATGCTGGATTGCGAATACGCAGACAACCAATATCCACAACTCATTTACATGAACTTTTAAAGCTGAAATTAAACTGAACAGAACCTTCTAAGTCCTCGGGCTATAAAGGCCTTGTAGACATGGTGGTATCGATCGAAATTTGGGTTATGATGTCGTTGGTTTCAAGACAAATTTGACAATTTGCTTCCCTTTCCCAATCAACCCTTTTCCAAGTTGCATCTCCGAAAGAGGAAAAGGTCATGAAAAGGTCATTATTTAAACTTTCTAGGATAATTAATTTGCATAAAAATTTTCAAAGATTTAAATATTTTTAACCGGACTTGAATTTCAGAATAAACAACTAATAAATCCCTTATTAATATTTATAATAAAACAAAAGAATTACAAGAGGCAATAAAACAGTCTAATTCAATTAAGGAGGTGGATATTTAAGTCATAGCATCAGAAGAACATTCGATTAAGGCTTCAAGATATATATTTCTCGTTGCTTCCATTGTTTTTTATCCCAAAATTTCAAGCTTAAATAAAATTATTTGTCTTCTGTTTCCAGAAGAATTTCATGTTCCCAGCGTCCAGAGCTGACTGATCAGTTTTTACTTTATGTGGTGGGTCAAGCACTACTGAAATACTTTTTCTCTTCTAATAGCTAAGATAATAGCGAGATAATAAAAGCTGTCATGATTTTAACATATAAGAGGTCAAATATCTAATATGTTTCAATTAAAATTCGTAATTCGGAATGATTTTTTCCCAATTTTAATAAAAAAAGATTGTTCAAAAATGAGAGAATTATAATAATGATTTCCTTTACCTAGACTTCATTAAATGACATTAATTAATAATTCCAGTCGAACCTACTGCAATTTATTAATTTTTATACGGCTCATTTGAAAAATTTATCAGAATTCAAAGAGAATTTAAATAAATAACTAAATTTTGCGGGTTGAAGGATCTTTGGATGGACATATTCCCTTTACTTTTAGCGTTAATCAACGATATTTCACCTGTATTTTTTTCCAAATAATGATAATGAAACTTTTACGATATTGCGCTTAGATACTAATAAAATTTTGGATCTCATGTTTGATCATAATGTTCTATATGAAAGGGATTTTTAAAATCGAGTACATTCCGCACGTTCCACCTCTCTGCCCAAGAATCGCTCCAGCGTATCGATTATTAATTTGCGCACGCTACTGACCTGCTATGACTTACTAATCCGTCTGTATTCTGCGCATCCTGACTTTAAAACTCTGTTTTGTTCTTTCTCTCGGGTTGTCTCAATATTTGTTTATTGTTATGCATTACCCTTTGATCTCTATGCAACCTTCAGTGGCCAGCTTTCATGGAAGTTCCTTTATTTTGCTAGTTTTATTTAAGCCCGAGAGAGTTGAGCCACAGCACTTACGATTCATTATTAATGATACAGGCCGTGAGAATACATATAATATATATTAAAACTTCAAACTACATGCTTCAGCAACTACACTCAGCAATCACTCTTCATATGCTAGTGATTTAAATTTTTTTATTTAAACTTTTGACAGTTATCTACATTATTTAACAGACGTTGTATTATTCAATTTAAGAATGTCCCATTCGATGCCCTAAATAGGCTACTATCAATGAAAGGTAATATTACGATTCTAACTGCAGAACAGCTATGAAATTATCTTCTTAATGCACAATAGCTAATTTTTCCCAGCATCGCGCAGAAATTTGTTTCCATTTTGTTATCGCAAAAGAAGATGAAGAATATCACGTAATTTCCATTGCGTTCTGACAGGAGGAAGAAATGGGAAGCGGTTTCGATTGTGTCATCTACTGCGTAGATACCAGTCAAATCAATTTTCTTTCCATTAAAATAAACCAAAACTTTTGTTACGAATGGAAAAAGGAGATTTAATTATTTAATCAACATATTATGAGAAAACAAGTTGGACTGTTCGGTCGGTGAGGTAATTAAATTTTTACATTATTAGGAAATCTATTTAAATTAAATGGGAATATTTCCTTTCAACTTCACTTCATATTCGTAATTAAATCAATCAATACGAATTTTAAGACATTTATTTTTAAAATTGTAACAGTAAGTTAATTATTTGGATAAATGGAACAATTATTCGAGCATTTTACAGTAGGCATTAGAAATTAGGGCAAATGAAAACAATGGGATTCAGACAGACCTATAATTAATCCTACACTTCACACAAGGATCTCAAGTTTTCGAACCAAAAATATGTTTATGCATTTACAAAACTGATATACTAAGATACACTATATAAACAAGCGCATGTATTACTGTACGGATTTATTTTGAACCTATGGTTTCAATTTCTTACTACTTAGTTAAGAGGGATATGTGCAGTCCATAATCATTGTTGCATAATCAAATTGTTTTTTAAATAGGTTGGCACTACACTTGATGTTAAAATTTCTGAAAATTTTCGTATATGCGACAATTTCACAATTCTGTCATTGTGAGACTAAAATCATCCAAACATTGAGGGCCTTTTTGATTTTTGCTTCTGAGGAACAGTGATCGCACCGATAGTGAAAGAATCTCGTCTTTGCATCCGTTTAGAAATCTTGCAATCCAGTGGATTTTGATTAAATACATTTGCTGTAGGGATTAACTCTTTTAGAGACGGGAATCGAAGTCCTTCTAATAGTTATCTTAATTGATTGCATAAAACAGCAATAGCTCACCTAGCGTTTGAAGCCTACGACAGGACGCTTCTGGCCAAAAAATCTAGTTTCCAGAGCTCATCCAGTTGTATATATATGCAGAAAAGATGGGTAGCTTAGAGATTTAGTTCATGGCTCTGTGAGTCTAGTTAAGATATTACCGCTCCAATTATTACGATATTCACTAAACAAACAGCAGAAAACTAGATAAGTTTTCGGCAAGCAGAGTCTTTTCGGAAAACCGAAATTATAAGAAGTGAGATGGCGGTAGCTGGGGTGTAAAGTCTCAAAGGAAAAGTGTGGGGTTATACAGGACTTTGAATTGGGACACTGTCGAAATAGAGCAACAGCTATTCAGATAGTTAAAAAAAATATTTTTGACCTCTATTTAAATGCAATTGAAGGTGTGTAGCTGAAATAGTGATGAAGGTACCTTTCTGCAGAATCAGAGAAAACATATTAGATACTCACCAGTGTATATATAGTACTGCGGATAGCTACCATGTTGGTTTAAAGAGATTATAAAATTAATTATGAAATGCGGTGCTTTTTTACCGGAGGAATTCAAATATTTCATCTTTCTTACCAAGATGAGTGTTGTAAATACTTCCATTCAATAAAGCGAAGAAGTCGTATTATTTTGTAGTAGGGAGTGACGCGGACAAGAACCATCTGTGATATCCAGGCTCCCAGAGTTTGATCACACAATAAACTCTCATTCAGACCGAGTGAGTTGAGCATGTGTGTCTCCTTCATGTTGTTAAAAATATTCCGTTTATCTACCTACACAACTTCAACCTTCACAATATGATTTAGACAGGTTACCCCTGGATCTATGTGAGCAGATCCTAAAACGTTACTCCACCTCATGATTTTCGCAATAGGCAAAATAAACAAGGAAAACAAATATGAATCAGATTTTCAGTTCCGAGGTACAATACGACAAGGTCATATTTTTTGGAAATAAAATATTCAAATTGTATTTTTATAGCAGATAAAAAACTGTGTCATTATCAACACCAAATAAATGATATATTTTTGCTATACAATCAAGCAATAAATTTTGAATGTAAATGAACTTTGTTCTACATTTTTGAAGTTTAATAATAAAACAAAAACATGTTTACTATTTTTAATATACTCCCTAATAAATTACCTTCTCGTTTAATTCAATTTTCGGTTTATTGAATTGCGATTGGCGTTATGGAAATAATTGAAGATTAAACGAAAGATCAAACAACTATTAAAGGAAGAGGATCCACTAAAGAGGAAGTAACTTTAACTTAAGCAAAGGAGTGCAAGCCTATTCCAGCCGAGCTGCTATGCGTTTGCCCATTTCTAAATAAGAAATCAATTTTTAAATGAAATTAATACTTCATATAACCGATCATGAACTTGAATTTAATATATTTTTGAGTTTCAGAAAACCTCGAATCAATCGAGGAGAGGTGCGTATTTAAACTAATATTCTGAACAAATGTGCTCTCAGCTTTAAGCGCTCCGACTGTGTACTAGATTTTCAAAATTTGCAGTCAAAAAATTTAAGTTTACAAATTTATGATAGTCGTGAAGAGATTTTACCAACTTTGACCAGAAATTAAATTTCAGTTTTGAACTTATTGAAAAAATTGGGAGTAGCTATTCCGTGATGGTTACAATACTTATAAAATTCCCTTGTTCCAAACCAAATATGCAATCAGCACTATCTAAACAACAGCCACTATCTATTAGTATGATCAGAAAATTTTATCGAAACTTTGTGAATACAGCCATAAACAAAGCTTCTTTCTGAATACTTCTGTCGGAAGCTGATTACTAGCTCCAAATTGTAACGAAAGCAATAAGAAATGTCGGTATATTAGTTACATTGAGCCGGGTATTGGAAGAGACACAATGATGGAATTTAAACTCCATAGTCTGAAAGTACTTGTCTAAATTATGTTCACACTTCGTAATAAAACTAGTGAAAATATTGATACAAATAGGGGAAGAAAATATAGAAGATCTCCAAAAGCGTAAAAGCGGTCTAAACTTTAAATCTTGATGGTTTAACTCTAGTTGGGATCTGATGCGATCATTTTGTCATTTGCCAGCGCAAAAATATTTGTGAACAAAGCGAGCATATCGAGGAACAAAGATTTTAAATTATTAATATATATGGCTAATAAATTGAAAGAGTCATATATTTTTCACATAGCTCGATTCTATAGAAAATATTCAGAAATATTAAAGATGACTGATAAAATCATACAATATTTCCCCATATTTTCACAACTGTCTATTTTATTTGATGAGATTGCCTAGAGGGGTCAGATATTTTTAATTTAATTAACCCGGCCTAAGAAGATCTAGAGGAAAAAGAGGTACTGATCGCTATTAGACGTAACAAAGAAATTCGAATTTTAAAGCTTTGCATTTCTCTTCAATGGTCTTAGTAGAACACTGACTGTTATATTCTGCCGTATAGTTCTCTGTAATATATCGGCGGAGAATGAAATATGTTATTGATCCTGAAATATCATATATTATCAAAATATGTGAGATCCAAGAACAAAGTATTTTCATTATTTAATGAAGAGTGAGCATTTTTACCTTATACTGACCTTCATTAATCTATCGTTGCGGTTAAATACATAACTATGTTAATAGAAAATACATTTCTACTTAGTTAATTCAGTAGTCAAGATTTTAGAGTCAATTTATATGAATAAAGAAATTACGAATACAAAATTTTTCGGCGGTAAAATAAACTTTTTCAATTAAGCAAACTTATGGAAAGTGCTTAAATTTAAAATTTAATTAAAGCCACTAATCCAGTAAAATCGAGATGTTAGAATGCTTTGTTGCTCTATTCTAGATTAGTGATTACCATCTAGAATATATTTGTCTGCTTTGACGATATTTTTTCTAATTTGTGCAAAATCGTTAAAAATTTGATCCTATGGGGAAAAATTTCACTAGGGCTCTTATGGAATGTGACCAACTTAGCTTTCCACTTAATGATTTAAGCAAATATGTCAGGTTTCACGATCTTTGCTATTTCTTTTGTCGCTGAAGCCACTGGCATTCATGAATATAGACCTCTCTAATGAAAAATTCTAAGTTTGAACCGTTACCCAGTAAATTTTATTAATACTTCTCCGCTTAATATGACCTGTCGCTGGTCTGACTTCGGTGTTTGGACAAATCTATTTGCCAATTTTGTAACTCGGATGTCGGATGTCACTACCCAATCTTATCTTTCTTTTTCCTTATCTACTTATAATGCATAAAACCATTAAGCGTTAAATTGTCATAGGTAATATTTAAACTCCCTACGTTAATTTTAGCAGCTTTAGTCCTCTATAACCAATCTTTTAATTAGAAAAAACAAATTTTAACATGGGATATCTTCTGAAGTAGTGTGCTGCATTGAAATATATCGTTAAAATCGCTTAGTAGCTGGTTATCGTGAATAATCATAGTTATTATTAGTCCGAATTACTTCAGTACCAGAGAACAGAAAAGGCTTAAATACCAAAATTAGCTAAATTGGGTAGTTTGTTTCTACCTTTTTCATAGGTGCAGTTGTAATAGGTGAAAAAGTGATCCTGTAATATTGTTGTTGTCTTTTTCAGCATTAATGAAACAAGAGAATGATGCATTGTTTGAAAAATGATCCCCTAGAGCCATTTAAATGTGCAATAAGTGTGTTTTTTAGATAAAGGTTCATAACGGACACAGCCAACCCCACATATTAATAACATCCATTAGAAGGTTAATAGGATGTCGATTTTTAGTCGAAAATATTCCATGACTTCAAATCTGGCCTTAGCTGTTGGAAAACACATTTCCTTAATAATATTTGATAACAAAATAAGATGCATTGCTTTGATATAAATTTGTTTTATGTGATAGATTTTGCAAAAAACATCGAAATTAATTACTTAATCCTCGCCTGGGGATATAAATTCATGCGGTAATAGCCCAACATAATCATAAGCATTAATTAGCGAGTTTATGCCCGAAAGTGCTTTCCTTGAAACACGATAGGATAAGTTTTTCTAAAAATATCATTGAAGAATGAAATTAAATAAAAAGCAGGTAATGATTTTAACACTTAGAAATAGTGAAAAATATATAATTAAGACGATAATATGAAAATTAGAAAAGATATCACCAAAGTCAGAAGTTTTTGGATTTGTTTTTAATGTAAAAATTTAATTTTCTTTGCTCTGAATAAACTATAGTGAGCTGCGCATTATTAAATATATCTTTACAACTCGTATCTGCCTGGTTTTGAATGTTAAACTGCAGATAAATGGAGATAATCTGACCTTCCTCGGAAGCTACAAATACCAGGAAAATATTCATTTTCGTTACCTTGGAAGTGAATATAAAAACACCCCAAATTTAGTTTTTCCTCTATGAGAAAGGGAACATTTTTATTTGACTCTCTCCTTCCATTTCATACTTTAGTAAAGTCCCTTGCTGTTGGCCTAATTTGGATATGCGTACATTAATAAGACTTATGCCGTACCATGTACAATTGGAATAGCAATTATTTTTAAAAAATAATGACATGTTTTTATTAAATAAAAATTAATTTTACCCATTGCAAAAGAGGCGAAAGAGTGGCCGTATGACTTAACAATTGATTCTTGTGTAAAAGTTGCCTGACACAATTTAACGTTAATGAAAATGGATCACATAAATAAACCGACAAACTGAATGAAGACTTGCGAGGTAGCTATGTAAAGTTAAAATATAGAAAGATCCGAGTTAGGCTGATTGGTACTGACCGAAAATCTTAGCTGGTAAAAACGATCAGCTCTGCAGATCTATAAACGGAAACAAAATCGATTTCTTGGGATGGTTGATATTTTAAATTTGCATTTCCTATCAAAATATTTGAATTATTTGCGAAATGGGAATTATATTTACACCCCAATTCAAAGCTGAAATATTGGGAAGAAGATCAAAATTCATTGCAATTCTTTAAAGTCAGACAAGTTTAAATACCTTAAAATAGAAGGATTTTCTACAAATTCTATGTAAATTTCACTTTCTCTACCTGCTAGTACATTTTTTGACAGAATGCCGAATGTGGAATACCGAATACAAGAAAGTGAATTCTGATATTACATGCTGATCAAATAAAAAAATGGAGAATATTTCTATTTTTGAATTTTTCCGAGGTTGGATTAAGAATTCACGTAAAATAGTATATTCTTTGGATATATTTTACAGTTTAAATGCTCTACAACTGGATATTTATACACACTTAAAGGACTTTTACGTAGCTTAAAAATATAACTAAAAAATATTACAATTTATGCTAATTCATGTTACGTGTTTCCAGTGTGCAGTTATGGGAAACGACATTACAATTGTGCAGAATGCAATCTCCTGTTATTACAAATTAATATTATATAAGCAAATTTAAAGGAAAAAGTAGTTAAAGGAACGCGCATATAAGGCGCCAATTCATAAAAGAGTGCGCATTTAATTAAATTCTCAAATCACTAAAATCGTATGTCATATTACAAATATTTTCATAGAAATACTTTTACGATGCATATAGATTTGAAGCCTCAAAAAAGTAAGTGAAGAATTTTAATGAAAATAGAATGTTTAAAGGACGGTGGGCTCTTTTGCCTTAGAAAGTAATAAACAAAATAACAATCATGATTGTATTTTGCAGTTAGGGATAAATATTCTAAATTGAATAACTTTATTTCCAGTTTGCTAAATCAACTTTCAACTATAGCAAATCAAACTTCAAGCGCATCAAGGTATAAGTCTTATACTCCCATCAAGTGGGTAATCAAAGCATTCAAACATAAAATTAAGCACAAAATAAATATATTTATCCATTCATCGATAATTTTTTAATTTAAACAATTTTATTCCTACAAATAAACACTTAAAGGAGAAATTACGTAGAGGTAAATTAAGTATAATTAATACAATTAAATATCTTCCCTTGACGAAATGAATATGTTATTTTACGTTTTCTTCCCACTATTATTATTGAAATAACGATTGACCCTTAAATTGTTTAAGTGAACCAAAATGAATCACGCTGTCCTATGCATACCTTGAGTTGAACTGTAATAAACTTCCGCTCTGACACGAACTTGTGTTCATTCTTATTTTGATTGGGATATTAGCTTGCCGATTGTAAGGAATTCCAAGGATGCCAAAGGAAAATTCATTTTAAGAATAATAACTCTTTTTTACAAGCAGCACATATGAGATACTATCCGATTTTATTCAAGTAGTGGAACTAATTTGAAGCTATTATAGTGGACAATTTCCAATTATTAATGGTTTTAATATATTCTATCTGCATAAATATTGCAATCCAATAAATTATCTATATTAAATTAAAAAGTATTTTAAAAATATTTGATTTTCTGGATAACTTGTTTGCTGAATTAATTGAAATTAATATTCTTGGAGAATTTAAGAATCCAATGGAGTAATTTTGAGGCAACAAATTCGTTCCCATGAATAATTTTACAGACTTTTTAAAAAGAAAATATTTTTACAAAAAATACTGCTTCTGAATGATACAAACGCCGCCTAGAATTTACCAGATTTTATGCTTATTCAGTTTGTAAAATAATTGCTGAATAAATCTGTAACTAGGAAATAAAAAAATGTTTGCTTAGGCTTTTTATCAGCCACCCGTCTAAGAAAAACACTTATATTTAAAAATAATAGGAAGAGAGAACTTTTCATAATTTTAAATGCTTTCCTTTACCTCTGCTTTGTCTTAAATAATAAGACAATTACTTAAAGATTTTATCATGGATACCAATTGGCCTGTAGGATGCATAGCTTTCAAACTCTATTATATTTATTAGAGAGAACTCTGAAAGGCTCTATGACTATGCTTTTTCTATATTTTGGCGTTCTTATCCAATTTTGTTCATGAAAGATATTAACCCCTTCGTTTTGTTTCGTTGAATTTGAAGTAATTGTATGAAAGTACACACACGGTATTGCAAAAAGTGAGAAGTGTGGTCACATGGTCAATTTCTCCTTTACACGCTTGTTGCATCCGACATAAAAATTATAATGCTAACGCGTCTTAACAATGTTTGAGTAGCAGCGGTATTCTTTACTTACTATTGTCCAAACAAGTAATTTTGTCTATATTATGCTTGAAGAACCTTTATTGTCAAATAATTACAAAATAATGGATAAACTTTCCTGATTCTGTAAAACAAAACAAATGTTGAACTAATTATTTTCCTAAAGGTATGTGCCAACTCTGGCTTGAAATCTTCGAAATAGGACAGAATGAAGAGTTGATAATTCACATATTCTTTAGATAATAAGTAAATCGCTTTAATTAGCATATCATTAAGCCGTCGGATTTCAAAAAGAACACTTGCAAAGTCATTAATGAAAATTAATGTTTAATTCAATTTTTTCTCATTGATAGTATCCAACAAGTGTGCTAATTTAAATAAATAATTAAGTTTAAAAGTGTGTGTTGAATGTTTATATTATAAAATTCAGGTTACTTTTAAGTATGTGTTGTTAATTTAAAAATAAGCACTTTGCTTTGCAGTAATTTCAGATCCATAAATGAAATGCATGTCTTCTCCCTTCTAGGCATTTCAAGAAAGCGCCTGCTCTACATTTAAATTAATTCAGAGGGAAATTAAGGAGAAATTTTGATCAAAGCGACAATATATTCATGAAGAAGCAGTAGTAAACAAGTGTAATTTTTTCTAGAACTGATGCAAGATTAGCTTTTTAACCTCGTAGTATAACATTATGCAAAGACCATCTATGGAAGCAATTTATAAAAGAGCATCATTTTAATGCCGGGACTATTTAAGTGTTCCATACGCGAAGACATTTGATTTATTCCGTTTTACTCGATTTTATTCTGTATCTTTCATTTAATTTTAAATTCACTTGTTAAAAACTAGAAGTAAGCAAATCTGTATGAGATTTTAACATGTAAAGTCTTAATAAGTTGAATTGCTTGCCGTATTTCGAAAATTGTAATTTAAATTTCACGACGCAAAGAGTTACATGAAACCCTAAAAATGTTGACAATAATACTAAAAAAATATTATAATCACCAATGCGCTTTTAGAAAAAAATGTATGATTAAAGAAGCATAATTAGTATCTGTCTGATTTGCTTGCTTTAACTCAAACGTCTAGTTCAAGTGTTTTCTATGACAAAAACACCTATTTTTAGAGTGGCCAGTTACTCGTTAAGCTGTTAAGACATCAAAATCAGACGCAGCCTTATCAGACAATATTTAGCTAGAGGCTGATTATGTCCCTATTGCTCACAACTGGCTTCAGTTCTCATAAATCCCTCTATGTAGTTAATGTCTACGATGCCTGAAACATAAAATCTCAGAAATTATTATAAAGCAGTTTTTACAAAAGCGTAATGGTTATCACTTCCGAAGCATAAGACGAGATAAAATTCATTAGAGTTTAGGAATTAATTATGAGCACAGTTAACTCTAACTCCAATTATATAACTCTAATAATCACAGAAAATATCTTTAAATTTATGTTCCTATTGAAGACGCTATGTACACGTCTGCTTAATTATTCATAGGGCATGAATATACAAATTGGAAGAAAAACAGAGACATAAATATGTTTTCATACCTTTCTTAGGAGAATGATCGGATTTTGAAGCTTAAAACGGATCAACAGGCACAAATTAGATAAAATGCAAGCATTATTTTTTGATCTTCTTGCTAATGTTAGACAATTATGTCGGTCAGGAACAATGGATGATGTCTCAGTCAAAATTTTCTCAAGAGGTAGCTAATCAAAATATACAAGATTAGTATTCTTATAGAAATAACGACCAATCACAAACACCTTGCTTCTGATTTTAAATATTCAAAAACGGAGCATTCAAAATGCATTGAAATAGAGGAAATCTATAAAAAAATAAAAAAATCCACACATTTTTTCTAGACTACTCACAATCCTTAGCGAAAATTCATTGTCCTTTCTATTTCGACGCCTCAGACATTACTTTCTAAAATCTTGCTTTAACTAGAAATTACTTAGTCACGACTCAACGATTTTCAAGGCCCAGTTGACGTCCATTACTTTGAAACCTCCATGCTGTTTCTGTTTCACGTGATGTAGAACATAATATGATTATATTAAAATATGACATTTCATCAACACTAGTGCATCCATTAATGAAACTGATGCTTGCAATTTATAGAAAAATTCCATTTCGTAAGTACTTCACATTATAGCAGGCTAGAACTGTTCATCTACTGCGTTGAACTTATGATTGCAAACACTTAGCTTACTGTTTAAGGTGGTTATCACAAAGTAACTCAATAAACGCGTTCTAGCCATAGTTGGAAGCGGACCGATAAAAGTTTTAATATATTGGATATGGCATCAACTTGAGTCTCCAGTTCCTGACGCTTTAGTAGCGTCTCAAGGACTTCAGCAGGCTCTTCACATAAGAACTGCCATCTACACCTATACTAATACAAAGCCCTGTTAAAAGAAAAAAATTTCCTCTATAAATTCTTATAAATATTTCGACTAAATAAACTGCATTTCGTTTACATTATCATCCTGTGCAGCAGTGCAACTGAATGATACTTTGATAGATTTCTGTCTTCTACGATGTTTTCATCTAGGGTCTCTAAGGCATATTTAGGATAAAAAAGCTTATGTAAGTTAATACTCAGTCATAATACCCTTGAAATAATCTAGTTTAACCCCTGTCAATTTATCTAATATGTTTGGAAGAAAAATCTAATTTCAGGAAATATTTAATTGTCTATTTGTGCATTCACCTTCACGAAAATTATAATTCTCTCGAAAAGTTATATTTTATATCCCTTTTAATCATTTCGTAACTTTTGTCCTAAGAAAAACCGTTTATTCTGCTCATACTTGGTATTATTTTGCAATATAAATACATTAACTTATTGAAAATTTGTGAAACTATTATGATGGGAAAAAAATGAAAAAACGGAAATATTTTTACCAAGATTCCTTTATGTCAGTGCTTTTAAGTTTTTTAATATAAATACAAAATTGCTGCGTTCAAGGACTGCAAGGAGCACCTGGTCTTTCTACCAAATAGGAAAATTGGCAGATTTAATTAGAATTTTGCAATTTTATTTCAACGTCTGATGTCAGTTAAATCAGACAATTTCAGGGTCAGTCAAACACGGCATTAATATTAAAGTGCTTAGCAAATTATAGTCAAATTTACAATACATGCATAAATAAATAACAAGCTTTCAAATTATGCTTGCTTGCTTTCCATTGCAGGTTGATAAATTTAATATTTCTTCGGTAAAATTTGTTTAGAGTTTGACTGAAAAGTAACTACACTATGACTCACACTTCACTTCATCGACTTCTTGAATCTGAGGAAGATCGTGTTCTTCTCGATGATCCGCTTCTGCCTTTCCACTTACCTGAAACATTGTAAATATTTAAACATAGGCATATATCAAATACCAAAAACAGTGTAGAGTTGCGTCGATAACCGATACTACTGATAAAAATATTCTTCTGTTCTACTATAACAATCTGTTTATTATTCATCTCTTACTATTAATCACTTTTAGGAAAGTTAAAATATCATTTATAAATGCTTTTAATTTAAAATTCTTGCGCATTCTAATTTTATAATCGTTTTACTTCCAGACTTATGTCATTCTTCGTGAGAGTTGTCAAGTGAAGTGAAAGATATTTATGTTTGATTTCTTAGTATTCCCATTCTCATGTTTTGAGAGTAGAATATAAAAAGATTAGTTTATATATACATATAGGCGCACAGGTAGGATTTTTAAATTGCAGAAGATTTTGGTCCAAATAACTGCCGACGATACTTTAGAAATCTCCTTTTCCATGTTTAATTAAGCTGGCGTGAAATCTGGCACCAGATCATGGTTTTGATAAATTAATTAAATTAATTTTATCCCTTTTATACTGAAAATGTAGGCCAATAAATTGGAATTTTAAAAATGGCTACATGTTTAAATTTAGAAAAGTTGAAGCCATACTTGAGTGATTTCTTGAATTAAAATTGCGATTTGTACAAGCGTTATTTTATTAGAAATTGCTTTAAAATATGAGATATTTACTGTTGGAAGTAACAATTAGAAGAAAACGAAATTTATTTATTTAAACAAAGAACAACAAGAAGATACTGTTTGCTAGTCTAGGCAATAATTAAAATACCGATTTTGCGTTTTACTTTTTCTAGGGACATTTGGGGGAAAACATATATGTCAAATATTCCATAGCAAGTAAAACAATTCCTAAATGGAAGAAAATAATAAAAATATAATTATCGGATGTTTTTATTTCAATTTTGACTCAAGTTATTTAATGGTCTGACATGTGTTGACAAGAAATATTGGGAAAAAATTTATGTCAGAATTATATGAAATCAACTGGTTAATATGGTAATGCAGATCGTCAAATTGTTCAAAAATGAATTTATTAATACAAAAATAGAGACTAAAATAGATATGTGCATGTATATTAAAGAGGAGGATTTATTTCCTTATATATATCTATGTATAAATTATTTTAAATACTCGCGTGTAACTGTTCTAAATATCAAAGAAAATGGAATTGAATAGCTTACTCGTAATAATACAGTAGCATTAGTTCCTATAATAATCAATCTAACTGATGTGTAGTTGAATTTTATCATAAATTATTTCTTCTTAGCTAATTGATATACCATTTATTTCAAAATGTTTCGTTAGAGTTGAAAACTTGAGTCCTCGAGCAATTAAAAAAATCATACCCTGAAAACTTTTCTTTGGTCAATTTGAAAAAATAGAATGAATTAATATTGAAGAAAAAAAGGATTTTAGAATTTTCAAAATTAAAAAAATTTAACAGAAGAGAAATTGACAAGTTATTTGATACCTTAAATATGCCCCATGATTATATATAAATATCCTGAGATAAAATTATCAACCGTATGATTTCGATAACATTTACTTGATGCTTGATAAGATTTAAAGATTAAAATCTCCATCGAATAAAGTAGTATATTTCACTATGCTTCCCTTAAAATGTCATTGCATCATTGAAATATAAAGTAAGGATCTTAATTTCATATCTTTTACGATTATTTTCATGCATCTTTAAAACAAAAAATGCGTGACATGTGTCTTCTAGATGCAATGATTTGCCTTATCAAAAATGTGACCAGATGTTCCAGTAGCCGGTTTTATGTGCACCTTCGCAAAGAGCCAAACTAGAAAAATTAATTGAAAATAACAGTTGACAACCATTTTATAAAACGTTCAGTATTTATCTATTTAAATTTCTGCCTGTTTTGTATTGATTATTTTGAGTTGCGGATTTGTAATTTTATAAATTTTGAAAGCAAACCTCAAGCATACTGAGTATATTTAATCCTGATACTTGATCAGATTTTTTAATAATTATTAGTTGAAATAATACAAAAACAGTGTATTAGGTTTTATTCAATTTAGACACAAAAAAATGAAAAAAGGTTGAAATCTCTCCGAATAAATAAAACATTCCAAATAAGGCAAATAATTTATCAGTGATACATTTGTTTATTTTCGGTTAATAAGTGTTAGTACATATTCTCACTTTGAGTTATCTTCGGGTCTAAAAATTAAACATATTTAGCATGAAAATTTGTCTGTAATTGAAAATATATATTTTCCTTATTTAGATAATAAAACATTATTCATTATTACCCGTGTATATGCTTCATATGATACACATTTAAATCATGGGATAACGTCCAAACACCTAAAATAGCTTCATATGGGACGAAAAAAGGTTAAAAAGAAGTATTTAAGAAGCAGCTTTGCATTTAAAGAACATTAATTAACAAAATTTATTTTAAGGGAATATTTTTTTGGGTATTTTAAAATGCCCCAAAGCCAGTTTTTATCATGTGAACCCCATGTATCTAGGTGAGTTCAAAGCCTATTTTCAGCTGATTTAATTAAACTTCTGTTCATTTCAGTTTGATTTATGTCCACTTTCTCACAGCTACGGGGAGGTAAATGCGACTAGCAAATGTTCAATAGATTCCATTCAAGTTGAATTTTAACCTCAACTTGCAGCAATCTCTTTACCAAAATTTCAGAGAGTAAATTAAGAAATATCTGCTTCTTATTCACTCATTCTACATGATGCATGAAACCCATGTCAAGCTCTCTTCCTCATATATCTTACGCAGTTACAGAAATTGTGATTGAAAATCTGAATAAGTGATGTAAAGGAATAGAAAATGCATGAGGACTTGTTCTGTTGCGAGTTATAAATGAAAATTTTTAAGTATCCAAATTAATTAGACTAAGACAATGTAAAAATAACCTTCGAATGAAATTGTATGGCTTTTTGTTGCAATAATACGTCTTAAGCGTGACCTTTTCAAATTTCAATGGTCATTTTCCAAAATGTGCGAAATTTTTCCAGTAATAAAGTCATCACTAATAAAATCTAACCAAGTAAGGATTATTTAACGAAATATTAAAATGAAAAAATTGACAATTTGCTACAATTATTTATATTTAGTAAAATTTTTTATTATCCAATAATTCATTTATATAACTTTTGATTACAATTTGGCCTGTTAAAAGTAGAAGAAAATTAATTCAACAACATGCATACATAAAATGTCCACATTGTTTATGTACTCTAAATAAAAATATTTACTTTACTTTTAATGCCTTGTGATAATTTTATTGCTTTTAGTTAATATCAAAGACAGATTTTAATTGCTTTGTATCAAAGAGCCTTATATCTTTTGGTAATTATGGTTGTTAATTGCCTCGCACAATTCGATTTTATAACTTAATTGTCTTTGATATGATCTGGAATAAAATAAAAAATTATTGAAAGATCACAACAATTTTAAATATCAAAATAAACAAAATACTTTCTAATTACTTTTTTTGTATTTTAATATACACACTCGGTCACACTTTCTACTTTTAAAAACTAAATAATGGCAGACAAATTGCACCTTCAAATGGCTATTCATTTTGTGGATATGAAAATGAAGTAGTCAAGTCCAAATAACACTGTCAAGTTTTGCAAACAATTGCATACATTTTCCCATCTGGTTGTAATGAATTGCCGTTGAAATTCATTACAAAAATGTCATTATAAGAAATTTAAATGAATAGATTTCTCTGTTGAAAATACTTCACACTCATTGCCAATTCAATTGAACGATTGGTAAATTTAAGTTATATACAGAATTAATGCATCCCCTATCTTGAGGTTAGAACAATTTGGTCCCTGTATCGACCAAGTCGGGACTTCATATATTTTTCAGAATAGGCATTTTAAAATTGTAAACTCTTCTTTCTAAAATTCTACAATAATAAGCCATCGAACTTCCACTTTTAACTGTGAAAGATTGATTTCAATAATAGTGCAGTTTAATAATTTTTTAGTTCTGAACGAATGGCTTAGCTAGAATTGATTCGAAGTATTATCATGTATTTCAACTGATAAATTTTATTAAATATTATTGTTTCTCTCTTTGTCAGTGTGACGATAGACACCTACAACAGTAATTTCAATAAAAATTCCTTTCACGCTAAATATTTTCATTTTGGCAAAGTTCTTGCTCAAAATCTGTTAGCTTATATCGAGTGAATTGAAACCTAACCTTGCTGTCTTCTTAAAAAACTTTGGTCTCTAAATATTAAAAACCTAAAACGATTGAGTTATAATGATGGATTCTCATATACTTCGCATTCTTTTGGTAATAATATTAAAAGATAGAAGTATATTTGTTCAATCTGAATAAAAAAGGCTTATACGTAAATCTCGGAAATTTTCTTTTAAAATGCATTATTAGAGTTCATTCTGCTGTCATAGTGCTGGAAGAACAAAATTTACATAAATGCTGTGACCAACCGTAAATATATAATAATAATAATAATAATAATAATAATAATAAAAGAAACCTTAATGGAATTCAGGAAAAAATTCAGATATCAGAGTGTTAAGATAATAAAATTCCAGGCAACAATAATATCTATGCAGTTGAAAGGGCATAAACTAAATCCACCAATCAGATGGTGTCGGGCTTCTGCTATCTGTGCATTACTCTCCAGAAATGCAATGTACAATGAAAAAACGTATTTTTCATTAAAATCTTGCAAATTGTGACAAAATTCGGAATAATAGGTGATCAGTTTATCTACATTTGTGTAAATAACCACAATAAACAAAATTTTTTTGCGTCAGTAAAAAATTGGATTCGTTTTTGTAGTAAAACTATCCTTTTCATGAAAAGATCAAATATCGTTTAAATGATTGAAAAACAGGTTCGCATTTTTGAACAACAAGAAAATTTTAAAGAAAAATAGACTTATTATTTTAACATCATATTACGAAGAACTATTTATTGGTAAGTAAAACTGACATTAATTTATATTATCAAGTCTATTTAAACTCAGAATGAACCAATAACATTCGTATTACATATACGATTTGAGGATAAAGATACGTAGTAGTTAATGTAACAGGTAGAATATGAAGATGTCCTTCTTGAAAAGTTGGAGATATCTGGAGCTGGAGTTGCATTTCGTATCTCTTTAGGATACGTGAGTTGTTTATTTCCATTGGAAAGAAGTTTTCGTGAAAATTTTAATGATTTCTGTAAACGGAAATTTGAATTGTCTTATATTTCACGATCTAGCTTTAAGATGCCGGAAGGAGGCCAACATCTGAGACTGAGCGATTTTACAGAATGAGTTGTTGCACTGCTCCCATCTTTATTTCGGTGGAGCGTTTTATTCCGAATAAGCTAATATTTACAGCGTTGAAACTAGCCGAAAATTTTAACTTAACTAAGCTCCTTATTGACTGGATTTATTTAACGTATACATCATTATCCTAACATAATTTAAAGGAAAAAATTGCAATTTTGAAATAAATATCATTTAAAGCAAAGCGTCTGGCTTTGTTAATGAATTAAATGTTGATGATACTCTTTCATCCGATGGGAAAATACTAAGATAGAAAGCAAAAACAAATGTAATTTTTGAACTTATCCGCATTTAAATATGCAGGTTAAATGAACACTTTGGGTTTTTCTATCCATAATCTTAACTACATATTGACATTTCATTGTCATCAAATGGACAAGGAGAGACACAAAACGGTCAAGTGATCATAACTGCACGTATCTGTTTGACATAAATGACTGCGAGGAGACAAACTTGGAAATAATAAATAAATTACAATAAATAATAAGTAGCTTAAGGTGACGGATCAATGTAGACCAAAGATAATTTGCTAAGCTACAGTACTTTCAAAATGTGTCACCTCAAGAAAGCACGAATAGAACAGATTCGGTAATTGAGCATTTATTAAACAAGAACGGAAAGCAGACAGCAGCCTTTTAATCAGTAAGGAAGAAGTGCTAAAGTGGGAGGGTAAAACTCATCGTATATCCATTAGTTAGTGAAAAGGAATTGATAAACCGCCTGAAAACCAAAAAAACGAAGAAAAACCGGCAGAAAATTTTGATGACAAATCCTCTTCGAAATAAGCATATATTCCTCATTATTTGTATTACTTTATGCTTTACATTACGTCTTTTTCTAGAATTTTTAGACTTTAGAGATTTTTCCTAAGTCGTATTAGTAATCATAATCATATAATTAATGGGTTTCAAAAATAGAAAAATCCTTTATATTGACAACCTTTGACATTATACAATTTCTTTTCAAATATCTAAAATTACGTCTCTCCCATGAGGTTGAACGAGCGAAAATGTTTCCTCGTTTACGAAGTCAAAGATCAAAAATTCTAAAAGTTTCAAGGCAAATCCACCGATACAACTTTCATCCCCTTATATGGGGACGGTAAAAATCGAGCATCATCTCAAGAAGTCTCCTCTATTTAAGAAAAGTGATTTAAAAACGCCTTCCTAAGTGGGTCTGAAATCATATTAAAACAAAAATATATTTTACTATTTTGATAAGCGTTTGGATATTCTAGCGAATTCCTTTCAAATACCCTAAAATCACCCCGAGCTGACTTAAAATTTTCAAAAATTTTCCTTAAGATATCAGCTATAAGTAAATTCAGAACTTATTTTTATCGTCTATTAATCTAATACTGCCAAACGAGCGAATTTTTTTAAATATAGATATTTGAAGGCAGAGCACTCATCTCCGCAGTGTGAGGTCCTTCATATGCCATACAGATAAGTTATTTCTCAACGACGGGTTCACAACAGATGAACTATTTTTCAATCAGTAATCAGACTAAATGAGATCTTAAGATGGAAAGATAAATCGTCCTATCTAACAATCATTTACATATATACCGTTTGAGAAAAATTAATAACTGCTTTAATAATTGCTTTTGTCCACTGAAATACTACAGAATGGACAGGAATAGGAAGTTGATTTTCTAAGTTGATCATTATTTGTGCTTTCAAGGTTGAGATCTTAAATTTTCTTTTTCAGGTCAACACATTATGGGAAAAATATTCAGTGAACTTTTAATAAGCTCTAAGGAGATCTTAAAGTGTTCTGCTGCCTCAAATAATGAACTTGCTTTTTGAATTTTAGTTAAATCAAACTGGACTTGCAAAAATCTTTTATAATTTCTTGGAAAGAATTTTAAGAAAGAAATCAATGATAGCTCACAGGAAGTCTGAATTTGTGTACTTGTATATGATGCGAAAAATACTAAAATTTATAACTTCTGTAAATATAAAGTAAAGATAGGGCAAAATTCATCTGTGTGAGTGAATCGAAAAATGCGAGTTTTGCACAAATGGACATGAATTGGAAAAAATTAAACTCTTACTTAAAAATAGAAAAAAATTCTTTAAACAAATGCAAGCAAAATATTGCTAAATTATTTCGTTAAATTTAAAAAGGAAAATGTTTTCTTAGTGTGGTATTTTAAATTATAACTCAATTAAACTAATTTAATTTTCAATGCTAAGATAAAACACATCTTAATTAGCTGAAATTGGTTGATTCCCAAACTGTTTATCAAATGTCAAAAATTCAGACAGACCCGAAGGAAACGATTTTCAAAGATTTCTGACAATCCTCCTAAGATTGTCTCGTTTCCCGTAAAGATGTATAAAATATTTATTTGGAGATCGTTTTTATCAAAATAATTCCAAGCGTTAAATTGTATAAAGATGTTGAAAAGGAAAAATAGATATGCTGTCGTAGATATGGAGTCAAGAGATATGAAATGTCACTCCTCTATTGATATTTGTCATCTGCCATAATTTTATGGCAAAGAATATGAACCAGATAATCTTCCTTCTGTTAATGGGGTATTCCTAAAACTAAAGGCCGATAGACTTCCTAAAGCGACACTGTCATTTTCTCTCCCGGTTTTTTCTATTAGATTCGTCGATCCTGGCGATGAAGTAATTCTGAAAGCACTGATCAGCCATTCCTACCTTTACTATTAACGTCTAAATGCAGAAAACATTGTAGTAGTAAGGAAAACATAGCGCTAGTCGTGCGCCACACTAGTTATATGCAGATTAATCAAGAGTTATTATTTTAAATTTGTTATCCTTAAACCAATATCAGCTTTTTCTAAAGATTTGTATTTGATTAAGTAAATAGTTTGATTATTGAGATAATTAATTAAAAAGTGATAAAGCTTAAATTTCGTAAGTATAGGTATATTTTCTAGTAAAGGTCATACTTCCTATCCCTTTTTAATTCTTATATCTAAAACTTAAAAACGGACCAGAGGGTTTATAGTTTTGAATATAATTTGGCAAAAGTGAATAAAAAACGGGCGGAATTAGAAAAAAGATCATAAAGAACTTACGTTTTTTTGAAAAAAGGAGACTTTTGATATTTCTTAAATAAAAAAAAAGCAGAAGCATGTTTTTTTATCACAAATCCGATAAATCCTCATACAAAAGCGCAGATGATGACGTATGTTGCAAAAAAATTAATATTTTACCAGCGGTACAATCATAAATCCAAATAGTTAAATGCATTTTATAAAATATAGTACTGATAATTAAAACAAATAATTAAATAACAATTTTACAATGGTAGAGCATTTCCAAAAACGGATAAATATTATGATTGAGGGTAAGTTGCAAATAAAAATTATGGCAACGTATGGTTTCAAAGTTTTTATATTAATTATTGATAAAATTGTTCACCATCTTGTCGTATATCAATAAATCTAATTACATCTGTTTTCTAAAATCGAGAGAATAAAAAGATCGCACTCCAAGTGCAAATGAATGACTTCAACAGTTATTTTATAGAAAACATGTCTTGTATATTTGATTTCATTTACAGTTTTATAAACTCTGTAGAAAATATATTTCCTGTTATTATTTTATTAAATTGCCTCCCTAATGAAACTAGTAAAATTAAAAGGATATAATGTAAAATCTGTTTGTAAAATTTCCTTCTATTTTTCCTCCACAGATTATCTGGGATTTTGTTTTAAGAATAAATCTTAATAATTTTACACCTATCAGATCCGCATGTCCTACATACAACTTTAAGCTTCCGTATATCGCATTTGACGCTTGTCTCCCCACGGTTATAGCAGTGACAATAAAGTATGATCTACCAGACTTTTACAACCGAAGTCTTCTGTATCTTGTGAACGTGATTCACAATGCGTCATATTATTAATTAATTTTATTTGTAAATAGGTATGTTCGCCTAAAGTTACTGACAAAATTAATTTAAGCTTTTATGCCGAAAAAGTGGGACAACAAACACCATCATTCTCAACCTCGACATGTCACAGGATAATAACGGTATCTCAATTTTTAATTTTGTGAATCACTCTCTGGAGTGCATGAGGCATCTGCAGAGGAAGTAGTCGGATCGCGGGAAAGATATCTGACGTGTTATTGTCTAAATTACATAGACAAATAACGGTCACAATTCGACAATGCATCAGTTTGGATTGTACGAAAGATGGAATTACTGAGCCCTTTTGATTAATATCCGCTTCATTCTCCGCCAAACGCTTATCAGAATGGCATATGGTATGCTATAATTAAGTAGGACTCACTTACAACATTAAAAAATGATTGAATTAAATGTAATTAAAACAAAGAAAGAGCAAACAATAATAAAATAAAGAGTGGAAGGAAACAATCAAAAAGATTCTAAAACTCGAACGCTATAAAATCCTTAACTCTCGGTTTTAATTGTGAAGTCAAAGGTAAAGGGGTTTGATGCTCATTTCTGCCCATCCAGTAATCTGATTGGTCAATAGAAGGGTATAAATTGTAGTACCGGAAAAGATCCAGAGTGCTACCCTACTACCCAAGATAAATTTTATAAAAAGCATTCCTAACAGCACTTATACGTTACATTGTGTTATTAAAAAGATGAATAAACGATAAATTTACACAAGCAACCCATTTTTAAGCCTAGACAAATGAGTTTTTACTCAGAAAAACACTTGAACATGTGCAATCAGCATATGCTAGGTCTGTATTTAGGCATATAATTACTCGATTTGTTTAGGGACACTAATTTTTTCTCTTTTATTCATGCATAAAACACGAAATTGTTAGAAAATAAAACAGACTGAAATAATTATTTAGGTTTTCCTCTATTCAAAATTAAGACATAATAAAACCCATTTTCAAAAAAATAGGTTTAAGGAGGAACAGTGTAGAACATCACTGTAAAGCTCTTTATTAAAGCTTAGAAATTACTAACAAAGATTCAGTAGTAAAGCGCACATGCACTGTATTGAGTTAAAAATAGAGTTAGGACTAAATGAGTAAAATATGAATATGAAGTGAGCCTTAAATATTCAGGTCAACCTGCGATTTTAAAATATTTTCCTTTATATTTGTGTCGTTCTCTTTGAACGGGTGATTCTACGAGTATTTTTAAAATATGTTAGGCCAAATATGAGTCGATAAAATCAAATAGCCAACGGAATGTGCATAGGTGATTATTTTGAGCTCATACATTTAGTAAACGTTGGAATACTATTACCAAAACAATGAAAATAGGTTTTCCTCCCAAAAGGATGTTGCAAAGCGATTATCTTATCAGTTTTACCATTTAAAAATCATGTTAGATCATGCTGCCTTTTTATCTTTGTAAGAAAAGTGTTTCAAGTTGACAAGACCCACCATCATAATGGCCAACCAATAAGCACTGCACGTTATAAACAAGAATTAACTCAGCAATCCGACTGACGAATGGCCAAATTTAAAAGAAACATCGTACAACTTGAATTAGAAAATGAAATTACAAACAATATTTTGATACTTTGATTTTATTCTCAGCATCATTAAGATCTCATTCACTTATCTTCTATTGAAGTTACTGTTAAGCGAATTAAATTGTCTTTCCATCTCAAAAAATGTTTTTCTTTAATATGGGTTATATTGAAATATTCATCTTGAACTATGATGAACAACAGCTCTCATGCAACTACTTGTGTTCAAATATTGATGAAGTTGGAATAAAAGGAACGGCAAAGAGAAATATTTAATCATTCTGTAATTTTAGTACTAGTAAAACAGTTCATTAGGAAGTTATTAGATTTCTTCCTTCCAAAACCGTTTAAAAATTTCTAGATATATACCCAGATTTTATCAATCGATAAGTTTTCACAAGGTTAAATCAAAATATTTTTTGTAATAAGTAATAATAATAATAATATTGCACTTTACCCAGAAGAATAGTAATAGTTTACGGGGAAAAACATATTTCCTCATTATTGTATTATGACCATTAGCTTATACATCTTGTGATTCACTAGGCATAGTGTTCGTTACTCATTATTTGATACAAAGTGATTGAAATAGCCAAACAAACTGACCGCACTAAATGTGGTTGTGGTGCTCTTTTCGATGACAAATGTACAAGTATGGGGTATGGATACGTATTCATTTCTAACAAAGTCAGTGTGGCACTCACACTACCCAGTCAAATGTGTTTACTGTTTACAAGCACTCAATTCCTCTTTTCTTTAACTCTGCATGTTTACTTCTTAAAAGAATTTATCCATCAGTCGCCAGACTGACTGCTCTTCGTTTACGTTTTAACATTCTTGACAAGATTTTCTCTTTTTCTGTGTGGATTCTTCTACCTAAGGACAAGATAGTGGTTGCCTATTGGTTTCTCATATTAAGATTTCCGCAGCGAAACGTGAATTATAACTCAGATAATGCAATTATCTAAAATACTGCTAACTTAAAGCTCTGCAATTCCAAAGATGGGGGTGTCAACACCAACCAACCCTTTAAAATTGGTAAATTCAGATACATGTGTTTTGCTATCACACTAGTACAAACTGGTTTGTAAAATATGGGTCACGAAAACACTGACAAATAGGGATCTGCACTCCTGAGAACCAATAGCTGCAACTTCCATACTGGCGTCAATATACCTGGGACTAAGCTAAATGGAATACTCATAAAGTCTTAAACCTTGAAGACATTATGGACAAAGTGGCGCCTATCCCAATTTATTTTATGCATAATCTCTCTTTTCATGACTAAGATTTACCGATTTCGAAATCCTCGTTCCTTGACAACTTTACAATGCGTATTTAAGCCGATCATTTTTGTTTTCCGGAATTAGTAACACAAACGCATCAATCAATAATTAATATCAATATCTTTTTCTGATGAATACAAATAAAAATCTTTTATTGTGCACTTGAACTCATTGTTCAGTGTCCTAGAGCCATCAAATTAATTTATCGATTCGAACTCATGGATTAATTTTCTATTCTGCACTTAAAGTGCTAAAAATCAAATTTTTATTAAAAATTTGTCAAATTGTCCTGTTTAATTAAAAAAAATTTGTATAAAAGAGGGGGAAACATGTATAAAATTATAAAGTGTAAAAAATTATACCTTGCACAATAATTGTGTGCAGCATTTTTCGGTTATTGAAATTTCTGAATTATATTTACCAATGGCTTTAGATTTTCATTTAATAGTTTACAATTAATATAAACAAAAAAATCGTGGAAGTTCAAAATTGTATATTAAATTTATTTGTATCCAAATAAATCTTATCTAAACAAATACCGCATAATTAAACATTAGCTTACGGAATATGCATTTTCCAAAGGATGGTGACTTCCATTCATAGTGGTCTTCTCCACTTTACATGAGACATCTAATCTAAACTGATCCTTTTTATTGTCTAAGTGATATGACCTTCTGGATGGTTTATGCACATCCTTAGCTCAAGCGAACTTTTAACCAATCCGGAATAGGCTGGATGTGATTGGCTGAAACAGGAAGAGTTTAATAACTTTTAATTAGATGTTTAATCACTTATTTCCCAACATATTTGCATTACACTTTCTTTTTGTTGTGTTGTTGCTTCTTTTCATGTTTAAATTTTTATAAAGTAAATTAACTGTAAATTTAACACGCATTAAGAAAATTCAGAAAATAAAACAGTTTCAGTTGCTTTAGAAATGAAAATATACTCAGCATTTTGCCGCTTATTACGAGGATGAGCCAGTTTGTTTAAAATTAATTTTATTTAAGGTGGCAAACTTCGATTTCGCTATAAAGCTCTTTTTCTGTGTAAAGAACTTAGAAAAATCCTTGTGTTTGAATAAAATTAGAAACGCTAAGCCTTTTGGTCAAAACGAATATGTAGACAAGCAACTAGGAAGAAAGGATTAATTTAGAATTATCATTTTGCGTATCTTTCATTGAAAAAAATATTATTTGCCTATAATGTTATTCCAGCTAAAAATCTGAAAATATCCACAAAAATAGCAGTAGAGAGGAGAGAACAAATTCTGAGATGCCAGAACTTTATGAGTGATATTTTTGGTTAACTCGGAAAAATTGTGCTATGTACAAGGCTATTCATTAGTTCGGACAAAAAGCTTAATAATTAAACGTTATTTTCATTGTCAAAGGGGAGAAAATGTAAAATACAATGTTAATATCGTTAAGAAAAATATCAATAATTTGTATACCCCCATTTTCATTTTGAAAACTTATGGATTAATTAGTTTAGTCAAAATTAGATAACTTTTGACTATTATGTGTGAATGTTGTTTTATTCTCGAAAGGACTCGAAGCCCATGTACTTCACAGGCTATTTAAACATGTCTTCCAGTTAAATTATTTTTAATTGGTCAAGTGAGTAAATTTGTCAATCACTCAGTGGAAATTAAGATCTTCTGATCGATCATATACGGTGAGATGAAGATGGTACTGAGGTTCATAGTGCCATAATCACGTCATCATGTCTGTCAAAATACTTAGAAAGATTCATCAATTTCCGCAGGATTTCCTTTTTTCTCTTACATCAATTAATGTTATCATATTCAACACAGTAAATGACTATTTGTATTCGTATTTTGTCACAGACTCCTACAACCGCATTTATCTGCTACCTTCGCTGCATCTACTGACCAACTTGCAATAATAAATCTTGCATAATAAGTTATCTTTTCGATAACATATTCTAATAGTCTATTTATATTTTAAAGATGGCATACAATATACTACTGCCACGGGAGAGAGGAAGTAGTTTCGGGAATGGGTAGGGACATTTGGCTCATGAGAATCAAATGATTAATTCTCCCCTTGGTCCAAAAACATATGTCACTGTTTTTCAAACGATCTTTTAAAGAGACCCGCACTGAACTCGACGTCAACAATGAGAATTACGTTCTGATAAGTTGCATTTCAGTCACTCTTGCCTTTTATACTATTTGAAAAAATCATAAATTGGGCACCAGAAGTCCTTGTTGTTCGGCGGGTCCGAGAAACAGATATTCTGTCGAAAACACAAAAGCATTGCTTTCTTTTCTGCAGACATTTGTATACAGTTATCAGCCAATCGCTTCACTGTTTCCACTCTGTTTCCCTTAAAATAAGGATTCACGATATCATGGACAGAAATTGACTCTACTTTAGCCATTGCGACCCAGTCAAACCAAAGACTCTACTTGTGTCCTAATCTATTTGCCTTATATATGACATACTATGAGCTTTCTCTTTAGTTCTCCTCCGAAGACTGTAAAGCTGGCAGTACGCACAGATTGTTGAATACCCTTTAGTTGAGGATTTTGACCATTCAGTTAACATCGTACTAAACAAACCAATAGATGATTTCTATATTAAAAACCAAATCAAATATTTTAAACGAAATATTAGAAAAAACACAATTTCACTTGACATTTAAATCATAGATGATCTTTCGTCTGCAGTTTCTTAAACCACTCGGTTGGTATTTAGAATCCGTCGTCATGCCTTATTCAGGTCTGTTCTTTTTAATATTTACATCTATATGAGCATGTAACCGCTTCTTAAACTTCTGTACTTAAACAACTCATTACTGAACTTCAAAGTATGTCGATAGCTAGACACGTTTTTGAACATTCAGACGTCCGAATGCCATTATTTGGCGAAAATTTTCAATTCCCATCTATATTTGAGCAATCATGCGTACGGCTTTGGAAAATCAGTTTTTTTTATTTCAGAAAGAAATTTCATTTCCAACACTGCTCAAATAAAATATATATCGCGCTGACGTATCAGAGTGTAGATAGCTATTATGGGTTTATTCCTTACTTAGGTGAGACCTAAACTTAGGAGCCAAGTGCTCAAATCATTTTATTTTACCTAACACTATGCGCTTTGAGGTTTATTTGCCATTGTTATGAACAGGAAACTGACAATAATGAGCCGGAAGGAATGCGTCTTGATTAGCATGTTTTGAAGAAAGGTATTTTGCTCTAAAATTAGACGTAAATAAATAAGCTAGCGTTTCAGATCTATTCGAGAGTTTTCCCCACATCCAGAATTCGAGTGTCTGTAAAAAACAAGATTTACAAACAGTACCCATTTTGTGCACTCTGGAACAAGATTTGAACGGTTGTTTAAATTATTTAGTACTTTCGGTTTTGACCCTTTCGTCTGCGTCAAATGTAGCATTTTGAATCACCCTAGCCAAGAACTCAATTATCATAATTAAAATAGAAAATACAAACATGAATGCATAAAAACAACTTCGCGGTAATCACATAAGCATCAAGTCACTTCATCTGACAAATTATAAATCAAACGAATAACGGGGTACTGATATCACTGGGTAAGCAATGACGTAGTTGGTTATTCTAAATGATATAAAATGCAAAGTTGAAAAAAAAACAATGAATATATAACATTAGGTAGTTATTAGTTTCAGTCTGCATATGTGATTTATAAACCTAAGGTGTGTTAAAAATATTCATAACATGGGAAATTAAGTTAACTATTTATAAATTGTTCAACAATTATGGTGCCTCTGATTGGCCACAACAATTTTTGGCAAACGGACAGATAATAACAAAGCGACTAACGTTAGCGGAAGTACAGTAGGTAACTTCTCAGGAGGTTAATTATCATGATTTATCATTAGAAATGGACAAATTAGTAGTTATAATCTAAAGTATTACTTTAATTATGATAGTGTTTAATTTTAAAAAATCGCATTACTTTGCATTGAGAAATTAAGCATATATGCGATTTTTGTTAGTACATATTGATAATCGTTGGTCAAGAAATCAAGAATCAGCGTAATCACATGACTGAATATATGCAATTTTTCAGTCAAATGAAGAAAATGTCCTTCAAGACTGGTTCATTTAATTTCATGTATTCAAATGATTTCCTATATATATAAATAAACGCCATTTCGTTACAAAGGTCAGAGTGGCAGGCCACCTCATTCCTATTCGCCATTATTTTTTATGTGCTCCGATGCCTAAACGATGAAAAAAGTTGAAGGTTCAACCTGATTTACCACACGAACAACTTAAAGGATGCATTCCAGTTAAAAGATTCAATGAAATTCATCTCTCACTCTCTCTCACTTGAAATATAACATAGAATTAGACTCTCATTACTTTGTCCCCTGAAATAAATAAAATATGGCAACTTCTTATGGACCACTTGTTAGCGTAATTGCACGTGGTTTAGTTTATTAAACCTGAGATCTCACCTGACCAGCAATCTTGCAATAGAATCAGATGCATTTCGGGAGTTAATTAAGGGTGCAATGCAAAGATGCAATCAAAATACAATATAATTTCAACCTACTTGGTCAAGATACAACTTAGAGCAACATTTCTGCATGTGCAAAAAATGTAGTTATTTTTATATTTATACTTAATCAAAAGTTAAATGCTCATATTCCAATGAAAAAGAATCAATTCAAATTTATTTTAGATGGGCAAGATGAATAAAATCAATCCCAATGGTTTTTAACATTAAGAGTAGTTGTAACTGCTCGTTATGTTTTAAAACTATCCTAATCAGGACCAGAGTAAATAAATTTATAACTGTAAAAAGTCAGAAGAGGGCTATAAAACCTCCTAAGGGTACTACTATTTAAAAAAGTAGCAGAGAGATGACCACACAAGCGTAAACTTGTGAGGAGCTAGAGGAAAAGTCGATAGAAGGAGGTGCAAATGGAAAGGTATCGGCTGCAGAGGTTGACTCAGAATTTGGAATAAGAGTTCTGGAAGAAATCAGGCTTAGCGATGGAAATCGAAATGTGAAAAGAGTGCAAAGGTTTAATTAAGCATTGGTGTTTATAGGTAGAGAATTGGAAAAGGCCATTAGAACAGTTAAGAGGCGGGTATTTATGTATTGGAATAATTGAATGAAAACAAGGAATTCCACTGTGAGTGTAAGGAAATGCATGCCGATTTAGGATCTAAGGAGGGGCTGTGTTGTGTCCAGTTGTTGCTTAAATTTCTCAAAGAGTTCAGTGACAAGTCGATATACGTTGACGATAAGATTCCAGTTTCCATCCCTGCAATTAATACAACTATAATGTTTCATAATTAAAAATGAATAAAATATATATTTATTAATTTTAAAAATAAACTTCATAAATTTTACTTCGCTATAACACTTTGAAGACATTAAAATTTCAATAAAAATATTTTCAATAAATCAATTTTGGATGATGTTTTGATTCGGCAACTGAAACCAGAAAAGCCTTCCGATGTGTATTTTTCGTTACAATTGGGTTCCGTTAAAGTTAGTACGAATAATTAAAAAATGTGGTTCAAATTCAATTAAAAACCGCTAAAATACACTGTTTACATCAAAATATGCAAACTGTCGCCTATTAACTAGTATGTTTTGAAACTGTCTTCATCGTATTTTGAGCTTTTAACTCAAGAGCTAGTTTACCACTTGGAAGTAATTAATCATATAAAACTGATTTGTAAACATCCGATTGGCTTAAGTTGTTTTTATAAGCCAGATGATGGGGACACTAAGGCCAGTCATAAATATTTCTTTAAGTTAAAGTGTACTCTCTTTCCGAAATAGTTAATCAAATTTAATTTAATGCCACAATTATTACGTTAACGTGAAAGATCAAAAAATAATCGTTTATATTGAAACATTAAATTGTTAATTTCTTTAGAATTGTTTTCAAGGTGATTGGTGTAAATTACTGCATCTAAGCCATTGGTATGAAGAGGTTTGGTATTATGGTTCAGAACAAATTATTGAAGATGACCTGACAGAAACAAAAAGCTAGGTACAAGTTGTGTTGTTTCATTAAAAATACCTCGTAATAAAATTCCTCCATGTAGTGAACTTCTCTCTAAACGAATGGGAAATTATCAATAAAAAGTGTGAAAGAGACAGATTTCCTCTTGCTCTCGCACAGGGCAAAGTCATAAAGTAATTTTATGTTAAACAAATATTTAATCTTCGTTTCATTACCGTATATAATCAGATTGATTTTGAAATTGTTTCATTCTATGATGTATCGCATTTACCTAGTCATTTCTCTTATAAACATTGCCATGACCCACATTAATGCAAAAAGTACAATTTTCCATTTGTGGGAAGGTATTGAAATCGGCCAACAGTGAACCCAACAAATACTTGTATTGACATCAAGGTGATATTGATTTACTTCAAAAACTTATCTATATTTAGTTCTGTAAGCAACTAAATATCATTTAAAATAATTTTAGGTGCAAGCTTTGGAAGTAAAGAATGAACTAAGGCTCCAGGACTAGCCATCATTACTATGAAAACCAGCCAATAAGCACGAAACAAGACTACACTCAGAAATCCAAGGGACGAATCACAAAATTTGAATCTTGAAACATGAATTACCAATTTAGTAAATATTATAAAACCCGACTCCAAAAATTAAATACCACAACTTTTCTCCCAGAAACATTTTAATCTTCCTCCCTTCATCATTCGTTGGATTTAATCAAATTCAGGTGCTTCCAAAAATTAAAAATTTTAAAATATTTTTGTATTATTAAGGAGAAAAATAATTTATGCTGATAACAAGATTTTGCAAAAACAGTATACCATCAAAAGAGGTTTTCATATTTACCTGGATTATATCGGTAGACTTATGTATTTCAATACATACCTACATAATTGAAGGCTTGCTTCATTAAAAATAGTTTTCTGTCATTTTTTACTTTATAAATTTATATACTTGTGGTTTTCAACTAAAATATTATTTAATGAAGCGTAAGCAAAGCATAAGAAGCAATTACCTAGGGTTTTGTAGACGAAAGGGATTAAAATAATTTGAAACATAACTTTACTCTCCTTTGGTAATCCGACTAAAAATTGAAAGAATTGTTAAACGGACTTTAACTGCGTAGCAGATATCAAAATATAAAGTCCCCTTAAATCTTAGCCATTTAGAAGTATCATCTTTCAAATTTTTTGCAACCATCACTTACTATCACTTCCGGAGACTTAATTACGCCAGCATAAATTGTTTAGAAGCTCGTTTTCAAGCGGAATTAAAGTATTACTTAAATTGCGTTCAGTTATTTGAAACACTTGTACAAGTAATATTATTCGCAATAGTTTATGTTTAGAAAAGACAAAATCGATATATTTTTCATACATTTTGATAAAGCAGCCGTGAACTTCGGCTTGCAATGAAAACGTATAGCAAGGCCTAGTTTTGAGTTCTCTAGCATCAATAATGGTTTAAAATTCTTTATGTTCACCTTAAAATAATGAGCGAATTTGGCATTGTAGCCTAAAGTAGTTAAAATTCCAAATAAAACTACCTTAGGAGCCGGACTAAGTTGCGCTCACAGGAGTAATGACTATCAAAGGCCAAAGGGATAATAAGTGCCCTTCTAAAATGAGAAACTCATTTAGTAGGCTGAACAAATGTGATTTCGACGATTGAAAAATGAATGAGAGGAAAGAAGAAGGAGAAGCAGGAATTAAAAGCAAAGAAAGGTACGTCAGTATTGAGCGGGGATAATCTGGATTGTAGCAGACAGGCGAAATGAGATAGGCTTTAAGGTGCTCACTACTTTTGTCTTGTGTGAGTCATTGTGTGATGAGCAGCCACTCAAAATTCACCAACCGACAATTCGGTCTGAGTCAGCATGTGCGCCATGCATAGAGAGACGGAGCAAACCCATGAGTTAAAGTGCGTAGGTATTACACTCCCTCCCCCTTTGGATCCATAGGCATCGAAGATAACAAAGGAGTTGGATTTTAGGAGTCGAGAGTTTGAGGGCGAGTTGTAGTTGCTTATTGACCATTTATCCTTTATAGTAGAAGTTGAAGGTTATTCACTTCATCAGGATGTGGTCGTGATGAGGCGAAAGGCGTTTCGCCAGGGTATTTATTAGTGATCAAATACAGTTAGAGAGACAATAATTCCTCTCCGGTATGTCGACTGCTGGACTAGAGAGGGTCACCGGCACGAATGGAGTGTTGCACTTGGTTTTTAGGGTTCTGCTCAACAGAAGTGGGCTTGGAATGAAAAAGTAAGTGGCGCAGGGTGGAGATGAAAAGAGACTTTATGATGAAAATCGGATATGCGTATGGGATGGGCATATTGGTAACCATTAAGACTCAAAATAACTTTCCGCGATGTCCCAAATTGCGTTTGAGGAAGCCTTGAACAGCTATCGACTTGGAGTGTATCATCGGTCAATTTGTGGAGGTAACTAGAAAGATGATGAAATAGGTGATCTGTGATAAATACATTTGGGCGGAGTGTCAGGGCAGGTGTGCCCACCAATAAAGTAGCTATAATCCCAAAGGATGCTACTTCGGGAGATAGATCAAGTTACGCTAGTTAGCCTCTCATAGAATTGATTATCTTCTTAAGTCTAAGAGGTAGCAACAGCCTTTCCAGAGTGAAAAAAACAACTGTTGGGGCTCTGGACCAGATATGTTTTGGACAATTCTTTATGCTTCTAACTTTCTTTATCCCTTTCCTGCCGATCTATGGCATATTGGGTCACCTGTCTGTTCTGGCTTTCACCTAAAATGTATTTTTCAAATCTAATCCCATCTACGTATTTACGTTTTAACATTGCCTAATGAGGACTAATGATCCACTTATCGATTTTTCTCACTTTTAAATTTCTAAATATTGAGCTTCACTCTGATATCCCATGATTCATTCGTCGGTTTTCAGGCTGCTTTTCAATCTTTTCAGTGTCTTAGTATAAGTCATTGAACTGAGTTCAGCTACTAAACCGTATTTTAATTTTACAACCTTCAGAGATGATGGTTTCCTTTTCCAATTCAAGTATTTAATCACCGTCTCTAAGTCCTCAAACTTTGAAGTGTAATTGGTAAATCAGGAATACCCAATAGGCTAGTCATTTTTCTTTGCACTGTGTTGGCGAAATTTAAGTTAAACTGACTATGAGAGAACTTGTATCTCAGAGTCCCAATCTGTCAAACCGTTTCAAATAGTACTCATTAATTTTTTATTAGTATTGCCATTGTTGTAGAAGAATCGGATGCTAACATTACTTTCACTAATCACTCTATAAAAGTGATCCCACCCATTGTCAAAAAGTGTCGTTACCTTAGTGACACCTTGCGACACTATGTTAAACAATTTATCATTTTGAAGTGAGATGTAATTAATCATGGAACAAATTATTGACGGACCAGAACTTTTTATTGACAAATTATTTCAAAATAATAAATCCGATATTCGTACACTTGATTGTATGATTAATGAAATGCAGTGTTTCAAGATGACGAAACTCTGTTAAACAAAGAAAAATCCTCTCGTAAAACAAAGTGTATTTTTATTATCTGAATACCCGCCTTCTCAAGAATAAGGGAAAGAAAAGTATACTTTCTGCTTTGCGAATATTGACAACAATTTTGGTTTTATTTAAGCTGTCCGAAGTAAAAAGTGAAATTTTACTGAAGAAGGAGATTATTGCAGTCTGTAAAACTTTTGTGCAATCATTGTTTTATCAGATTGGTAAAGGCCATTTAAAAATCTTTAATTTGGCAGAAGGAGGTGTTTATATTCCCTTTATTAAAATAATACTGAAATTGTAATATCTGTGCTTATTATTTCATACGGCCACCCACATTGCTTGTTGATATCTTATAGATGGCCAAGTTATTAATTGAGAAGGCACATTAAATAGCCTTTTAAATTTTCCAAAACATTATTCAAAATACTATAAACACGCTGCAAGGGCCCAAAACATTCAGTGTCTAAAGGGAGGGTTTGAAATAATCAAGTTAATGTTTCAATTCAAATGGATTGAGCTTATTATGAGAATACTCATGAAGTCACTATCGCTCTTATTTTAGCCAATAGTCGTGTTAAATGGCTTTTAATTGAATCATGTGCTGCTGACACTTCTGGGTCATATTAACAGTGATGTCCAGACACCTAGATTCTGGACAGTAAACATTTTGGCCTCAGATAGCCCTCTAACATTTGTACTTGTATGTTCACAGTTTTGTCTTACACAATATAAGCAATGTGATAATGACGAGTTCCTTCTGGGATTATCACGTATTTATGCTAATATGGTGAAGAAGCCGTACTCATCAGGAGGAAATTTTTACCATCTGAAGAGGTTATATTCAGAAAGACAACTTCTTTATTTACAAAGGCCGGGCTAAAATCATGTACATCTATGATTTATCAGTGATTTTCAGGGTCTTTCATACGTACTTCCCTGTGCTTAAAACAAACTGATCGATCTCTGACTTTAATTAATGAGTCAGATAGGAATCGAATATAATGATGCTTATTATATTCCAGAAATGAAATCAAACATTGAAAATAATATGTTCAATTAATGGTGAATGTGTCATGATTAAATAACGATAAATCGATTCTAGTGTCACTGCACGTTAGTATCAGTACCCTCACAAGTGTTCCATGACGTTAACTGGCATTTTCGGCATTTTATGTTTAATGAATAACTATCGTTTACAAGTATGTAACATTGTAATAACAGCAAAAAGAGGATTATAATACAGATTAATAAGTAAAATTCGAGTAAAATAATGAAAGTTGTTTTCTGTTTAGCATAGAGCATAAGGTAAACACATAAATTTAATCATTGATTAGTCTAATTCAATTAAATAATTCTCAATAATTCTACTGAGAGCCGAAATACATTAATTTAGGGCGTATTACGAGAGAAATTCTACCTTAGGTATACCCGACAGAGAACACTAACTAATATGAGTAAATAACTTCAATTCCAAAAGACAGAGCGATTAGTCATTTTAGGAGAGAATAGAATGAAGACGATAGATTTTGAATTAGCTGGCCCTCACTTCATTGTGATATAAAGAAATAAAAATTATAACTGCATGAAAGTTGCTATAGCCAGCAGATGTCTATCATCACCTAGCGATTAGAAGTAAATGACCAGCAATAAGATCTTCACTATATTGTCCACAGACGGTCCCGTTTAGTGTTTGCGTGTTTACTCTATCTATTCGATCGATGTGGCCCCGATAGACCTAAACGTTATTACAAAAGTATGCACCCAGTAGCGCCGACTTCTTCTTTACTCACTTTTTATCCACTAGAAGTGATTTTTTCATTAATTGTTACTGATTATGGTCTAACCATCGCAGAAAATTTACTCGCTTGATATGCATCATCAAAACAGTAAATGTTCATGATTCTCATACTTTCAATGTGGGTAAAAATACTAAAACATGAGCATTTTAATTTGTGATTCAGTACATGGTAAAATTTTTGTATCAGTAATGTTTCTGAATTAAATCTTATGAAGTATATGGCAATTCTAAATCTACTGAGAGCAAAATCTCCATACGATTTTAAAGTATTATTTTAAAACATATCCAGTAATAACTTCCGCTCAAAAAGTATGTAAATAAAATATTACACATTTAACGCTAGTGAAGGGGATAAGTTGGACGTTAACTTGAAAATGTGCTTAAAAGAGTACATTAGGTTTTATGATACTGTAATTGATTTTAAATGCATCCCTTCCTCTCTTTTTAACACTTAGATATGAGTTCATGGACCCGAATATTGAAAGCAATCGAAAAGATTTTGTCAACTACTTTACCATTGAATTTTAATATGAGTAGCTGTATTCTGGCACTCAAGTATTGATCTCGTTTAAAACTCTTTTTAATTTTTTTATCAACGAACCTATCAGTTTTAAATACTCCAATTATCGCAATTACACAATATATCCACGATGTGATTCACTCAATGCCTATATTTTGGTCATTTCAGCTATTATAATTTGTTACATCATTTTGGTCTTTCTCATTCAATTTTTATTCGTAATTGCTCTTCTATTACAGTTGAAATTTGGTGATCCGAAATGTATTCCGTTTCCTCAAAGTATACGCGACCAAATCCGATCAAATTCGCCCTGTCAGTCATATTCTATTGATGCTTATGTAATGTGACAAGAGCAAAGAGTACTTGTTTGAAAATTGTTTGTTTATTCAAATACGGTGAATGGAAGATATGAAAAATATGAAATGCTAATAGAATTGCTTGCACTTTTATTAAATACTTAACTTCAGCTAAAATTTACTTAGTTACGACTTATTTGCTTATTTACCACAAAATGACATAATCGACTCATGATATCTAACGGGTATTCATTAAAAAACACTTAATTTAAGAAATTGTTTTCAATTGAAAATTCATTAATTGCAAATGACTGACTCTTTCAGTGGTCTGAGTTAGTGTTTTTAGACAATTTGGCTATCGTCAGCACCACTATCAGTCGGCCAAATCTTATCGTCATGTCCACGCCAGCCCATCTATCTAAGATGGAGACTTATATAACTATCTGATAGCACTTCTCCCACTTTCAACACCTTAATTGCTATTCATTTAGTTCTATCTTCCCAGCGGGATTTCATACTGTGCTTTAACTGTTCCAACTGTTACGCACACGACATACACAAATATTTAGGGTTTAATCTTTCCCCAAATTCGACCTCGACGTTCTCCATTTCACCAGCGTATCTCTCCGCTCTCTTCAACTACTGATCATCAGTTCTTACAGCCGGATCCTTCAGTTAATCCCTCCCCATCTAGAATTCCTCATTTCATCTGTTTTGTGGTCCCCTTCCCCTCCTCTCCCGCTGAAAAATCTCATTAGAGTTTCATAGCTGCTGATGTTCTGCCTTTCTTCTTACTAGTTGTAAACTTTCATTCAGTGATTCTGGTATTTATCCCCCGCATATTCCTGAAATTTTAGGTTCTAATCTCCAGCTCGCAATTGAATAAATTGCGCTTTTAAAGAGCTTCCTTTTGCTGCTCGAAACAAGGAGGTAAATCATTGAAGAGCAGTTAGAGTTCCACCATGGACATTTGCACGACTTTAATAGTTGGTGAATTCTGCTAATGAGTACATTTCAAACTGAGATATGCATGATCTCTAAGAGGTCAAGATACATTAAACCACTATCATAAAAGTTGACTACTGTGAAGGTTGGCTCTCTATACGTTTCCAAAATTATTCTTTAATCATATTCACTATGATAATACTTTGATTTTTTGTCCTCATACCACAAATCCCTATCTTCATGTTTAGACTAGTTTATCATTTCTCCTTTTTTTCCATAGCCATCCCGTTCCGATTAAAGTGTATCTGCACTCATACTCTCACGCGCGTCCATGCTCAAGTGAGTCATGGAAACTGTCTTTGTATTTTCACTCACACACGCACTTGTCACTTATCTGCTTGTCCCTTGCCCCCTCATCTCCTCCCTCACTCATTACTCTCCTACTCTCTCGAATCCTCACCGTGCTTTATTCAATGCATTTTATTCTACACAATTCTTCGTTTTCTACTTTTTGAAACTATTGTGGTTAACAAATAGCTTTAAGTCTTAACTCCTATAACTGCTTCGCAAAATGGAATGCACAATGTTACAGCTGCCATAAGAAAACCTTTCAAGGAGATAGTTATGGTCAATAATTGCTAAAGACTAATAATTTTGAGTAAAACTTTAAGAAAAATAATGGTTTACTTAATTTTGATAAGTACTGTAAAATAAATACTCACCTTAGTCTATGTATCGTCTATAATTCGGTTTTCGGGCTATACTTAAGTGGTTCTTTGGTTGCTAATACACATGAAAATATGGGGAAAAATAATGTGATCTTATAATTTATTATTGCAATTGAACTTGAAATATATGAATGTTCATATTCCTGGACAGGCCCTGTTTGGACTGCATTGATCTTGAAAAAGAGAGTTGTTAAGAGAATGATACTTTCAATCTTGGATACTATAATATTTCTTACTTTAAAACAAAAGTTTGCAATTTTTAAACAAAAACCGAAATGTTAGTTCTTCATTCGAAGAATAGCTGTCGAAAGGTAATTAAAATGGAATATAAGCATACGTTGTGAGAAATCTTAGCGCATTCAATTAACTTACATTGTGACTAAGATATTGACGTTAAAATTATTCATTGTGACAATGAGCCCTGAAAAGAGCTCCTATAATTAGTTATTAATTTTAATTAGGATATAGTGTGATTAGTAAAATAGTAAAATCCCTAACTTACTGAAGTCGCCCTAAAGTCATTACTCTTGCTCTGATTTTCGCTGTATTACTTTATTTGTGGATTCATTTTTGAAATATATTGAATAAAAAAATACTTGGATAAATCAGGTCGTTTATGATTCATTATTTATGTCGTCTGACTTTATTATCATAGATTCAAACCGTTTAAAATAAATATTCCCAGAATTTCCAAAATCTTTTGATGCATAATATACTATTAAATTTAGACATTTACCACCTGAACGAACTCCAAAATAAATAAGGTAAATGGACATTTTGTCATGTTATAAAAAATATTACCTGAAATAAATAATACGAAAAGACAAGAATCTTCTAGTAGAGGCCAACAGTGATTAGGTGATCATATAATAATTTGGATGCATAGCTTTGAGATGTTTTATATTATAGGTAAAACAAAGCTACATATATTTCATAGTTTAACTGGGTCACTTACATTTTTTTCATATCTGACCAAAGGAAAATTTCCACTGATTTTAGACAGTATAAATATTGATAATAAATAATATAATATATGTTAAAACATTATCACTTTAAAATAAAATAACATTTAAATCAATTTTGAAATTAAAATAGAAAAATTATGGTCAATAAATTAAACGCAAAATACATTTAGCGACTGCCATATGTATTAATTTGTTTGTCAGCTCCACATGAAAAATTTCAAGGTTGTAAATGTTGAAGCGCTTACTATGCATATCTTATGATGGTTAGAATTTGATACAGTGAAACTAGTGTAATTTCTGTAATAATTTTTTGCCTTTGCACGTAATTTTCAATTAAAATGAAGAATAGCCGATTAAAAGATACTTCAAACGTTCTACAATCCAATTTTACCTCTCAAAACTCCTTATTTATAAATGACAACGCCGCTTCCTTGAGTCGATCGCTTCAATCTCTTGGTGGACTAGGCAAGCCTACATCCGCTGTCCTTCGCCTTAGCCCTTGTATATCAAACCTCGCCAAAGCAATTGGAATGGTTATTAATTTTAAGGTATTTCGAAATTTTTATTTTTTCTTCTATTTTTAGGATGACGCCTTTGCGGCAGCAGCTAATGTTTCTAAGCTGACACAGTTATTAGATGCCAGTACCTCCACTCCAGAAAATCATTACAATGCTTGTGTCATCCTACACAAGCTTGCTGAAAGAGAAGCATCGCGAAACAGTCTAGCCTACTATCCTCAGGTAATCTTCTTTTCTAGAAATTTTATGTTTTCCTATTACTTTTAGATAATCGAGAGTTTAGTCCACCTATTGCAGACAACGCAGGATATAAATGTTCAAACAGAGGCTGCAATGGCCTTACGGAATTTGTGTTACGCTAAACCAGCTTCAGCAGCGGTTCGAAGCGTTCTTTCTGTAGCTGATCTTGTGCAACTCCTCAGGTGATTTATTTTTTAATTTAATTTATTCATTAAACTAGATTAGACTTTTGCATTCACTTTTATTCTTTTAGGTTCTCTGTCTTTTAAACTGCTTGAATTCGATCTTTATTTATGTTTCTACTAATTTATAATAGAATACAATTTACATTTTACATTAGTGGCTTATAGTCAGCCATTAAGCTCTGTTCTTTCTAACCTTGATCCTCTTATGCTTTCATTTGACACAATTTTGAAACGCTTTGGGATATATCTAACACCTATCATAATTATTTATGATGCTTTGTGTAAATATGGACGACCTTTCGGTGATTACTATGCTTTTATTACCCTAACTAAGCGTAACGTTCTAGGAAAATCGGTTTTGATGACCGAAATGTCTTAACGAGTTTTGTTTCATTGATGGCCTGTTTAGTTGACCGTTTGCTAAAATGAAATGAAGCGAGTAGCTACCATAAATCGACTCCAAATTCGGTAGATAACATCAAGCATAACTATAGGGCGCATTCTAAACGTATAATAAATTCATTTTCCCTGCATTTAAAGTATTCTCTGTCCTTAATTTCTTAAGTAAAAAATAAGCGGTAAAATATGTCTAATGTTTAATTTTTTATGTTCTTCTCTTAAACTCACTCTAATTTCACAACCGATATTTTTTTCACAAATTGTAGACCTTTGAGCTAATACTATTCGCTGATAGTAATGAGCAGGAATTAATATCTAGACTCTCTATCCATTAATTTCAAATTTATTATAGAAATTCACGTCCAGATAAAATATTATTGGATAGTATATCAGTACATTGAGTCTAAAAATTGATTAATATATGTATTTCGGTGTCCCTCTAGTCATCCTACAGAGACAATATTTGTGACTGCGCTTTCAATTCTCCATCGGCAAATGCTTTTCCTTCCCGAGGAGACACGACCTGAAGTGAAGTCGGCTGGAGGACCTGTCCAGTTGGCAGCCCTCCTCACTCCAGAGAGACTTGCTGAACCTGGTTGGCTTGCGACCTGTGCTGACGCTCTTCGAATGACTGCCTACGAGGATCCGCAAGTTAAGGTGTGCCATTGTTTTTTTCTCTTTTGATAAAATTACTGTCTATTTTGGACGCCATTCCATTTGCTTAAGTTGAGACGTAAACTACAGTCAGTATGGGCCTCCTTTGACTTATCGTTGAAATTATACTTCCTTTGTAATTTTTGATTTGCGAATTTGTTGAGATTGGTTGAAAACTTTTATTAATTGTCATATAAATGGATCCTTCTATCTTACATCTACCACAACCATAATTAATTTTGAATGAGATCGAAGGTATTCGATCATTCCTTATTCTGGAAACTGGAGAAGCGGACCCATAACACCCTCCTTTTGTATGACAATTACAGTGTTACTGAATTATTGTTGTCCGTTTTGTTCGTCAATCACCTAATCATGTTGTTATATAATATTAGTTCGTGTTTATTTGTCCACAAAACCGTCTTTTGAGATGCAATAAGAAAATTGAGTTGAGTTCAGTCTCATTACTGTTGATCAGAAATGCGTCAAATTTTTTAAGAACAATGGTTTTCATACATATATATATATATATATATATATATGCATGTACGTATTTGAAATAGCGAATTTAAAAAAATTATTGATATATGAAAAATGCACTTCTTTTGAGCTGCATTGAATGGTTGGGCTCATTCCATTCCAATATTAAAAGTATTATTAGTTGTACTTAATACAACTTCAGGAGGAGCAATATTTTCGATTTCAATAACTATTTTGTCAATCATAATTTATTAAGAGACTTTTATCTTGAAGTTCAGTTGCTTGTCTCTATATAAGTTTATCTTATGTAAGCTTCATTTTATAATAGAATGGAACTATCTCCTTAATATTTTTTCGTTCTATCTTGATTATTTTATGTTAATGTTCATTAAATGTTTATTGCGATCTTTCATTCCTGGATGTGGTAAAAGATCTTTGGCGGATCATTTCGACAAAGTACTTTTATTCGTTAATTTCATAGATTAAATTTTATTTGATTAGTCAAGGCAATGTCATTGTAAGTGCGCACCTGTGCTTCAAACTCAGTTGTGCTTGAAACTAATTAAATTTTTCAGATGTGGATTCTTATTGTAATGACGTATTGGTATGCTGGTATCTTAATTTTGAGTTATATATTGTCTGGTATGATTAATTTATGGAACATTCGTAGTTTATATATTGTATCACTGCTTTATTACAAATTGACATGCTTTTTCTTAGTATTAATGCTTCCTGATGTACAAGTAGATGGCAGAATCAAAGTTTCGAAATGATTCCACCTCAGAATTCCATGTTTCCACTCATGGTGGATGTTGGCTTACAGCTTTATTCTTATTCCACAGACATAATTCAGTGAGCTGATTGATTTCTTTTGCCTTCAGAATTCGATCTAAAGTAGGTATAGTTGTAACCGATTACCAGCCTTATCGTTACATTAACGTGTCAATTTTTTGGTACTTGGTAGATGAAAGTTTGACCACACGTTTCAGCGTCAAAATTAAATTAGACGATTTGATAGGAATTCTAATTTTGCCATTTTGAGCCACCCTAATTTTTTCAAGTTACCAAAGAGAAATGAGTTATATTTAAAGAAATCCTCAAATCTACTTCGAACTGTCTTCCTTTCTTTTCTGCTCTTCCATCTTCTCATTCAAATTTGACCTAGATATTCAATTCCAAATGGTTAATGGCATTGGTTGGAATAGATATTTACAAATATAGGACTCGAATTGTTAACTATAAGATTAGCAAACACCACTTGTCTATCTTCACCCTGCTAACGCATAACATTTTTAATGCTCATTTCGAAAAAAATTACCATAATAGACTATCGGTGAAAATAAATACAAAAGATAAATACGGTCAAAATTTGATATTTAGGTGGTCTGAGTCCTTTTATTTTATGATTACTTATTTCCTTGAATGATAGTAAATGGGCTCTTAGAGATAAGCGTAAACATGATGTTTCGTTCTTCAAACCAATTTGCACAACTACGACCCTGTTCAATCGCGGTCTTTCTTAGTTCCGGAACATGGTATTCATCAACCTATGAAAAGGTCGTCCTTCTTAAAATCAAAGTTGTTATTAGACCAAAAACGTCTGTTCCAACAGGTTCTATTCTCTAAAATCTGCACAATACAAGCATTATTGCTATTTGATATCAGATTTTCACAGTTAAGAATTGGTAAGAAGACAATCCCGATTTTATAATTACACATCGTCTATCCTTGTTGCCTTGTCTTGCGATTAACTCTGCGCTACCGAGGTATAAACGATACTGAAAGTAAATTACTTCCGACCAATTTATTCGGAAAGAGACTTCATGGACTTTTTATAAATTAAACTCATCTAAGAGGCAAGAACTAAGTTAACTGCACGGTTTTAGGGTTCATGTGGTTTATGCAACAAGTGTGAAATGCAAAGTTTGTGTGTATTTGCGTGTTTACGCGTCGCCACTTTGTGTGAATTTTGCTGCTAAAAATGTACGGTACACTGGTCGCACGCACACTTGATCTCAAACGGTGCCACTTGCTGACGAAGAAAATAAAGTACTCACGCAATTCGTGGCTATGTGACGTTGTTTTTCAACCAAGTCCATGCCAAAACTCTGCGTTACTCTTTGCAATAGATTGTCTGCTTTTTGTTTGATTATCCCGCTATTTAGTCAGTTTTTTAAGCCGTGTTCAGTTCCTCTAATTACGTTCAGTTGATACATTTTCAGTTTGTTGTTAGAAATTGTTCATCGATTTACATCCACAAGCACAGACGTGGTTCAATCATCCTAGTGCTTACTAAATCATGATTTCCCATCTTTAATTAGCGTTGTAATGCTAGGAAGTTAGTTTCTGCAGCTATGGTCTAGGTACCCTCTAACTATCGCTCGACTATAATTGACACAAACCCGAAGTGAGAGATAAGACAGACGTAAAGTTACTCCGGAGACTACGTAAATGAATACCGTTGGTGTGCAGGTTATTAATGTTGATAGTCAAAATACTCCCGGACTGATAACTGTTTTAACCCGGTAAATATGAAGCTGTCGGGAGTGGCGTTAGCAACTATCCCCAATATTATATTCCCGAATGTTTAATATTCTTTATATAATGTGGGTATGTTGGTAGAGTAGCAATATCAGTCCTTGAAGGATTAGCCCTAAAATACCTACATTTATTGAGATTTATACTTCTCATTTTCAATAAAAAGTTTTGTAAAGGATATGATTCCGCAGGAGAGTATTCGGCTTTTACAATCATACTTACTGGGGTGGAAGGAAGCTGGCATTTCTATATAGCTCTCTGTCATTTTAAAACTTCATTTCTTGAGATTGTTGAGAACGTTCGTTTGGAGTTTGGCTTTCGAGGCAGATGACTGAAAATTGTTGTAGGCGTTGTTTTCAAGAATTAACCTTTGCATTTCTTAATTTCCCATTTCAAATATAGCTGATCGCATAAGAAGGCGTACACTCCAGTGTCGTAAGAAAGGACTGAAGGGGGTAATACCACTTTTATCTGTCCTTTCTTGGCACAAATTAAATAGTCCATGTGGACCAGTCTTATATTTAAAAAAATGTGCCAGGTCACTTGTATTTGTAAGAATAATACGGAGTTGGAAAGATAGCAACTAAAAATTAGTCAAATTCTCTCACTCCTTTTAGGCCTATGAATTTCGAGAGCTTTATTTTAGGTATCTAGGTTCCAGATTCAAAATGTATCGAAATGTTACCATTCTTTTCTTTCTTCTTCTTTCCAGCTAATCTTATTGGACTGTGACATTGCAGAGAAAATAGTATACCTTCTGAAGGCTTTTCGAAGCCACGAGAAACTTCAGCACGCATTGGCTCGTCTCATCAAGGTTCTAAGCGTTTCTACTGAATGCAAACAGGGACTGGTAGAAGCCGGAGCAGTACAAGTAGATTTCTTTGCTAAAATGGATTTCTACATGTAGTTAGTACATGATGACGTTTTGCTTTGTTCTATCTTACAGGCTATGACCGGACTACTCAGTTCTAGTCACAGCTCGTTGGTACTTGAAACACTTTGGGGTCTCCGCAATTTGAGCGATCAAGCATTCCACTTAACAGACACTCGAGAACTCCTTAATTTACTTGTTCCCCTTGTCTCCTCTTCTGTTGAACACATAGCCATATGTACAGTCGGTTGTCTCTGCAATCTTACTTGTCAAAATGCAACTAACAAAGCTATTTTAATCGAAATCGGTCAGTTTTGAAATATACCTGCTACTTATTTATAATCAATAGAAAATTCATTTAATATGAGATTTGCTCTTTAGATGGTGTAAGTGCTCTCTGCGGGTGTCTTACAACTTTCATAAATCGAGACGAAGTGACCGAGCCCGTCTGTTCTGCTTTGCGAAATTTAACTCACCAAAATGAACACGCTTCGTTAGCTATTCACCAGGTAGGTTCGTGTCCCTGTTTTATTTTCGTTTGCTTTTAGATTCACGATTTCGGAGTACTAAAAGTAATCGTAAGTTTGCTAAAACCTGATCGATTTCCGGCCCAATTACCACTTATCAAAGCTGTCACTGGACTTGTTCGAAATCTTGGGTTGTCCAAATCTTGTCGCCGCGATCTGCAGTAAGTTTTAGCTGACAAGTTAGCATTCTTTATCCTGTGAATATGCCAAGATCACTTTGACTTAAAATATTTTCTGCTATTTGATTTCAGATTGGGTAATTTGAGCATCAGCGTACTGTGCCTACGTTTACTATTTTCAATTTGCATTTTTTTCGTCCGTTTACTGGAATGTTTCGATTGAAATCTCAGCCTAGTTTTCTTCTATAACGTGTGATTGAATTTTCATTATCATCTCATTTAAATGCCGTTATCTAACTAGCGATGGGTGTATTCATGCACGTATATCACCTTCAAGAGGGTCCTTGTGTGAGTCACATGTCATTTCGTGGGACACAGAAAATTCTAGAATTATAACCGCAATGATAAGTCTAGAATGCTACTATATCATAAGTGTGTTCTAATTTATTCTTTTCACTGTAATATTTACAAATCTGGATGTGATTGCACTTACAAATATTCACATCCAATGAACAGTTGTGTTACAGTCCTGTTAAATTTTATCGTCGGCTAGTGTCTTGACTGCCAAAAGAAAAAAATACTTAAAGTTGTTTCCCAACCATCTCAATTATTCAAATGTTTCATGAGCTCTAGAAGCTATGGACAAGAATTCACCTGGAAAACATGGATGAAATCCTGGCATTCGATTATTAGAACAGGGTCTAAGAAATAAATCCAAAGATAACATTTAGTGGGATTCTTAATACTCTAATTTTAATTTCCCTGTTATTCGGCACCTTTCCCTTGGCCCACATTGAAATGCTTCATTGCTCCGTGTGTCTAGATGCCCGTCTACAATGAAAACTTTAGTCTTGTGCCATACAGTGGGTAAAAATTTATCATTATCTCTTCGATTCTCTTTGAACTGTCCGATTTCTGATACTGTTGAAATCAATACGAAATATTATGATAGGAGTTCCAATCGTCAAGTATCTTGAACGCATTCTTTGGGTAATAATAATATTTCGGCGCTTTGTATATAAATTTATTGTTATGCATAGCACTATATAGTAATTTTAATACTAAAACCTTGGATACTTAGTATCTCCAATATTGTGATCTAGATCTATATGGCCATAGTTATGAATCCTATTGTGGCGCATCGCAGTTGAATTGCCAATCATAAATTTCACGACAGAGTGACTTCCATTTTTTCATCTTATCGCATCACTTTGATTTTAAAATATTTGAATTTTCATAAAAAAGCATAAATATTTGATATTTGCGTTTCTTTATTTCATACCGACTCTGATCTTGATTGGTTGTGTTTGAACTTCTTAGAGTATTGACAAATTTGTGTGCTCACGGAATTGTTTATCTTTTGTTGTGTTTGTGTTAGATAATCTCATTTGGACTCAAGGTTAATTTTCATATTCTTTTATAGTCAATTAGGAGCGACAGATCGATTAATTTCATTGTTCCAGTATGCTTCGGGAGTGTATGAGGAAGCTACCCAACAAAGATCGTCCATTTTATCCAACTCTTCCGAGTTGAGCTACATCGAAGGAGTGAGAATTGAAGATTTTATCGAACTACTCCTCGTTGCATTACAATCAATAGGACAGCACACGGCTGCTCGCCTCACTATCATTCACTCTCCTGAAGGCGTCTTTACAAGTTTTGTCCAAGTTTGTGCTACTCATATATATTTCAGTATCTCTGAAGAATTTGAATTAATATTTCACTTTTTCTTCTAGTACTTGTACAGCAGTTCTGAATACCTTCAAAGGGCGTCTCTCGATTTGCTGAATGAGGTGACACTGAGTCCTGAAGGTGCCGTAGCTGTGGAACAAGCAGGGGCTGTGGCGCGTATCACGGAACTTGTTCACTCTGATAATCCCAAAACAGGTTAGTACCTAGGCCTTATTAGTTACCCCAAAATGTTATTTGGCCATGGCTTCATCAAGTTATATGGCAGTGAGCTTGAATTCCAGTGGATTCAGGAAAGCTCTAAGAAAGATTGATAACTTTTCTTGATACATCTCCTGAATACAACATATCTGTCGTTAGACAAGTCCAGGGATTTCCACATGAGTTTCATAAATGGTTTTGCAGTATGAATAAGTCATAGTTAAGCTTAAAGCATTACTTATATAAATCTCAAATGCAGTTTAAGTCACAGCAGATTACTAATATTCCTTCATATGGACGTATTTTTCTTGTTAATTAATATTCGTCCTTGCTTGCCTTTAGATTATATTGAGGTCAGCAGTAAATTGTTAGACCAATCATTTTGTGCGCTAATAGTCATCCATATGACAGACGACAAATTACTTTTCGTATTTGAATTCAAATAAGACATAAGAATGTTAAGTTTTCAATGCTAACTTTAGCAGAAGTTAAAGGAAGTACAATACGAGGAAACTGTTCTTGAAAGGTCAAGATTAAACGCCAGACTATTGCAGCACTAATGCAAATTTTAGATAGCAGACTCTGAACTGAGAATGAGAAAGCACACCGAAGTTGGCACAGAGAACTTTTATTTACAACATACAGTAGAAATTTTTGTCACTACATTAATACATTTTACATGTTCCTTACAAAGTCGCGTTCATATATGCGGAATAAGGAGAAATACACACATCCCGACCTACATATTGGACAAGACGGGAGCGGAGGAATACAAATGAACTGTTGTTGATGATCAGGGAACAATGGAACTGGTTCTCATTAATGAAGGTTGTAGTTCATTTAAAACTAAGAGAAGGCTTAAGTCTCAAATCTCTGAAGATGAAAAGTCAGTGTTTTCATCGTTCCCATCTTCATTATTGCAAATAATTTGAGCTAGTGTGATCTTAGCTTTTCCTCTATGTTACTAGCTAAACATATCAATAAGTGTCGTTTACCTATAAACCTTCAAATAGGTCCAGCATCGTAAATAACAATTGTTTTTCTGGATGTACTAACGATCAGTCGGAACATTCAAATAAGTGTCTTCCTAAACTCTTTACTCTGAGAGTACTTAAACACAGTAACTTTGTAATTTGTTGCTTTCAGTTTGTGATTACTATGAATATTCGAAAGCACTGTATCTTGAACATCCCCAGTGGAAGAAAGTATTTTCACTCATTAGATTTAATTTTTGTAATGACAGGACAGTCACAAGTAATATTATAAGCATTCATATGACTGTTATGATACTAGGAGAATGTGAACAGTAGCTGGAAATAGAACACATGTTGTAAATAACTCCGTTGCAAATACCTGTTCCTATTATTTATGTCTTCGCTTAGATCATTATGAGACTCGAACCCAGCTGTTTAAACTTAACTAATGTGATTTGTATTTTTTCCTCCACAGCAACGTACAGTGCCTCAATACTTCATCGAGTTGCGGGTCACTTGAAACCGGCCGAATACCAAAAGCGGTTATCCAAGGAGTTAAAGAATTGCCTTCGAGACGCGGGTGTCCTTCCAGTTAACTCTTCTCCCAGTCCAGCTACCGCGGTAGCCCCTGCTAAAGCTGATATTGTCGCCGCTCCAACACCTCCCCGTACCAGAACTCCCGCAATGTCTGCTATTCCGGTTCCCAGTACAGGGAGTCCCATTCGTCGAATACCTGATCCACCGCAACATGAACTTCCTCTGCCTCTCCCTCGGTCTAGAAATACTCTCAATGAGGTAGACAGTATTGAATGTAAGTAGTTTATGGGGTGTATATTTCTTAATGCTCGTATTGATAATTTAAAGTTGCTCCAGAATTCCTTCTTTTTACCTAAGTCAAGTCGTGCTAGCCGCTCCCTTACTAGGTTATTAAGCATTAAGTTTTCTTTACTAAGTCAGTTATTCTTTCTTCCGTCTTTCATATTGAAAGTCTATAAAAGAAGTCAGAGCTTTTTTGGAATTACAAATGGTTGTTCAATATAAAGTTTATCATCTTGTTCGATCATGTGTTACATAGCACTTTATTGATTATCTCAGTTAATACATCTCCATTGCGCTGACAGAGCATCTGTTAATGTACATATCTGCCTAGTTGGAAGTCATCGTTGTTCATGGCTTTTTACCTGAGCCATACAGGCCGATTATGGTCAAGAGATGGGCAGTCAAGTTCCATTTTTTCGTCTACCAGTGCACAAAAATGTGTTTTCACAGGCACTTTCTTTCTACAGGTTTGAAGACTGTTACACCAATGTCTACTGTGACAAGGAAGCGAAAACATCCTTGGTTATCGTGCATTCAAAGAAGTGTTATTTCAGTGCATCGATATCATAGTCAGTTCTAAGGTGCAATTCTGTTGCCATTAACTTACCTTAGCCATACGGAATAGTGTCTTAATATCGAATCTATGGGCCTCAGGTGCGCACCCTTGTTTGATGATGTTATAGTCGCTTCTCTGTCAACTGTTCTGTTCTGATGTGTTTAATAATAGTTCAAAAGGATTGCCCGAAAAGGAAGTTATATTCTAATATCTTGACTTTAAATAACTTTGAGAGTTGAATAAAATATATTTTGTTTCTTTTCCTTTTTATTCGCAGTTGAAGAAGATGGAAAATGATACTTGCCGGATATAAGTAACAGTTCAATTATTTATAATTAATATCGCCTAACAACTGTGCGCTTTATACCATCTCTAATAATAACCCAATCTCTAATCATATTTCTAACAATATTCCTCAGCATTAGGTAATATTTCTACAATATCTGACGTATAGTTTGTTGTGATGAACACTAAATAAGGTCAGAAGTCTGAATAGTAACCGAAGTTTATAGTTATAAGAATGGGTTGTTTCGGGATAGTTTTATCATAATTTTAATAGAAATTCATAATGCCTCTCTGAATGGCTGGCTGGGGAATATCTGGAGCGCACTGTGAGTCCTACGTCGAGCAGTTTGAGATAGCGCCGTGCATTGAATGAGTAATACTTTAATTTTCGCCTCTTAACAGTAATAACAATAAGAGCACTGCGATAAATTCACATTTGTCATCATTAAAATAGCATATTTCAGAACTATTACAAAGTTTCCTATTAACTATTGGGGCATGTATCCGACTTTATCAACTATTAAAAGGTTTGAATAAATCAAAACTTGATCAACTATATATTACGGCAATGGCGATGACTGCTTAGTTAGTTAGTTAGTTCTGCTCCTTATGTGAATGACCTTGTAGATCTTGTGACCTTGTAGACTCTTATTATCAGTCCCTTAAGTTGCTTATTGATACACCCAGTTTATCTAGACCCCTCATTTCGGGCTTATCTTTGTTCTACCTTTGATAAATCCTTATACCAATTCACATTTTATTTTAGTATCTACGATGTGGTCGCCCTGAACAAGTATTCACGCTGTAATTTCTGTTTTTTTTCTATTTTGGTAGCTTAGTCTAATTCATTATTAATTTATGTTGGTGGCAACTTATATTGTATGTATCCCTGGCCTAAACCTCTGAGTTACCTATTGAAGAACCATTGCCTGCTGTTTTTGACCCAAACTTTTATCCGGAAATTTTAAGCTGTTTTTATAAGGCGTGAAGCATTTCATCAAAGATCTGGAGCGGATCAATCGATAGCGATTACAGATATGATATCTCTGAAAAAATCAATACTGTGCAGTTTTAATTAGTCTTATTTGATTTTAATATACATTTTTTCATATTTACAGCTGTAAATCGTCGCCACAGCAGTCGATTATCTCTGGACGAGCCACGAGTGTATTTAGATGGCCGTGAGGCCCCACAGATGATTTGAATTTGTCCTCTCAACGAATTAGCAATAAATCTGGATTGTCTTTCACTCTTCTAATAAAAAGAAATACGTTTACCCCTTGCCTGCTGCATCAAATTCACTGTAGTCTTCTTTTGTGTCTTCATTTTCGACATTCCTGTACATTCACTGTTGACCTTTATTCGCTTACGAAAAGCAAATAAAAATCACATTTGGGCGTCTTTGTGTATGCATGTTCTGAAAATATTGCTAATATTAAGCAAATACAATTTCGGTTATATTGAAAAATCAAGTTGGAACGAAAATGTGGCTGGCTAGAAAAGATGATGGAACCCTTTTGTATGATAAGGTAGTCATCGGTTCATAATCGAGATTTATATCAATTTATCAGCCATTAGAATGGCGGTTTTAAAAAAATTTCAAACACGGACTGGATTTAGCTTAGTCCACTGTACCGGCAAAGTAATTGTCAATATGTGCATCCGTCGAATCATAGGTCAAGAGGTTAAAGCTCATCATTGTCCATCTGCTGATGTAGATGGCCAATCACATTTGTTAATTCCGGGTAACAAAAGTGGTGACAGAATGTGAGATTCTCGCAGGGGTGACCCTAGAATACCATCTCTCTCCCCCTACCCAGGTTAAGTATTGGTAATATTTTCTAATAGACTCAAGAAGTTTGGAGGAGATTAATTAGATAAAGTTAATGCTCAGTAGTGTTCTAAATGTGATACACTTGAATTTACCAGAATCAATATCCTAAAAATGATATGGTATTAATAACTGAAACGAAATCTTATCTTTTGGATTTGAAATCTCCTTTATTGAGTTTTCCAGTGTTCTTGTACCTGGTCATTTTTAACAAATGTTCACATAAAAACACTATTCTTACAGGAGATACATAGCTTTCAATATCATTTTTATAGGGGGAGTTCAGTCTTGCAATCATAGGTCCAATTACTAGTACGGCTTCTGTATCCTTAAAAGTATCATTTTTGGGATATTGTAAATCTTCGGATGAAGCTTAATTTCAAAGCAAATAAGTGAAAATTATGATCGATGTTGGTTTTCTAGATGGACGGTTTGTGTTCAATTACCTTTATCCAAAATTTCGCATTACACAATCCTGTTCAAATTTGTCTGACTGCAAAAGAAATCAAACCAAATTTGACCAAAGCTATAAGTCAGAATGACGGTGCCAGTCTCATTTTTAGAGTTACAGAATAGCCAGTTTGTAGGTTTAAATATGGGAAATTTTTACTGTAATGTTTTCACAGGAACACCCTTCTTTTCAACATACTTCTCTGATGCGAAGTGTATCTAACCATTTTTAACCCAATGAGCGTGGTAATTTTTGAAAAATTTAATTATCTTCGGAATGAACTTGGGCCGTATCATCTAACTGCATGCTAGTCTAGACAAACTCAAATCCGTGTTAATCTCTAAAGAGCCTAACCTTTGAGATAATCTCCTCAGAACGCCTTTTGTGAAATTGTAAATCCTACAAAATATTAGATTTCAAAATATCACTGCAATTAGATTTAATTCTCCTTGACGGTTAAAAGCAAGCTGGAAGCGTTTGATGTATTTGGATCCTTGAGTAAAGAAAAATATCCTCAATTTGCTTACGGTGCGAATCAGCTTCAGTTAACGAACCACTCCATAGTTACGAATGAGAGGCCGAAGGTACTTTAGAAGTTGCAAACTTTCCAGTTCCAATTTCCGCTTTTACCAGCTATTCAAGGCAACAAAGGCAGCTTTCGAAGTACATAATTAGGTGAAAAATAATTTTCAAAATTTCGAAAATAAAAGCGAATATTTATTTCAATGTTCAACTCAATCATTCAAGCTTAACAGGCACAAGTGTTTCAAGTTATCATTTGCACCTCGGGCATAAGAGAAATCTCTGCTTTTCTATCAATTTTAAACAACTCAAAAGGCTTATAAGATTTTTCCATGTCTAAAATCTTAAAGACATCGAAAAATAAGTCAACTGAAAATGTATCTTTGACCAATTTTATTAAACTGCAAAAATTGAAAGCTAACCATTCAAATTAACTTTTCTTAAATTCAAAAAACCACCTAAATTGATTATTTTGATAAATGTAGTAAGAGCATTTAAGCAAAAAGTTTTTATGCACCTGAAACTCACGTCACATTTCCAGATTTTCAACAGAAACGAGATCTGCAATGCTTAAAATGCGCTTGAGAGTCTCCACTGCCTGTTCATGGCTGTATGAAGACAAATAAATCAGAATGATATGACCAAGTATTCAATTAAATCGAACGGTCAACGAACAGTGATTGCCTTGGATATTGTTTCATTCGTAGACTGCAGAGTCAGTTCATTCAATTTGAATATTAAAACGTGATACAATGAAATATATCCCTTATGAAAGAGTGAACAATTCAGTCCATTCCTAATTCATTACTACTTACTCCTTCATCCCTTCCTCCTTCTTTTCAAACAACATTGAACTTGTGAGCTGCTCTATCAATTATTAAGACGCATTACTGTGAGTTAAGTTTTTAAAATGATTTTATATTACCATAGTAATAACAATGTATAGGTGAAGAATATCATCCTGGCAAGTTTGTTTGAAGTGTATGTTTGGAGAAAATCTTGAGGCCACTGAACTACCGGATAACCAAATAGGCAATATTGAAAAGTGTAATCACTAACCGTTTGCGTGAACATAAATGCGCAAATTCCTAATTAAATATGCTTATTTGAAATGGTTATGATTCATCGACAATCCTTAGCTTTAGGTAATAATGTAAATACGAATAGAACGACCTTCTGTTTTTTGAAAATTTAGATTTCAGATATGTTTATATGGATTGGCGATGGAGAGACATCTTGGTGTAAATAGTGCAAGAAAATATTTCATGTGGACATTGCACATGGAACTTTTATGGTCCCGTTACCCTCCCCCCCCCCCTTCGAAAATAGCTCACAAAGTTCCAGAACGCAATAACCACACGGTATTCTTGAATGGACAAGACTTTGCTTAAATTACTATAATGCAAGACCGACAAATTTAGCATATTTTAACAAATATAAAATATTTATAAGTAATTTATAATTAAGTGTTTAACTTTATTTTCTTATATAAATATTATTCATTTTTATCCCACTCATCGCTGCGAAAGTTGTTCATTCATACGTTTATATGTTGGTTCCATCTTGATTTTTTTCGAGGTCTTCTGAAGCGTCCAGTGTAACGGTCAGGCTATGATTGCATAGGATCTTAGGGGGTTCTGGGTCCCCAAGGTGGAGGGAAGTCATGTGTGTCCAGAAATATCTTCGTTAAATCCGTTTTCGATTTAATAGATATGGCGACGTGCCCAGATCAGAGACGGTTGCGATGACGCATCCAGATTTGGACATTGGCATGAGACATGGTTCTGTACCTAAAAAGTATAGAATCAAGGATAACTTTCACTGTCTCATCCTCTTGTAACACTAGAAGATGCTTTTTCAAACTCTCAGTAAGTTGCTCTTTCAGAGTGTCAATGTGAAGTTATAATTACGGATAATTATAAAGTATTTTACCTAGACCAACTTAATATTTTATTTTTTTTCATTATTATTGAAAATAGCGCATATCCTTTACGCTGTTTATATAAACAAATATGAATTACACTATACTGCATTTAGTTCTAGTTGAGCTGTAATGAGCTTTCGCTATGAAGACAAGAAATTGTGATTTCATTCTCCTTGGCTGGATGTCAGTTCGTAGATTGTTTGCAGACCATTGAAGTTTGGCGGAGAGTGAAAATGGGAGATATTTATATCGCTACAAAAATCCACAAATGGATTAGAAGAGAACTGGAAGAATTCTCTTAACGTAATCACCATTGATATGTCATGGGTAGAAAATACGTAATGGATGTGACAGACTTAATGTGTATAACCTGAGATCACTTTGAATACAACTCTACCAGGAATAGGTAGAGTTCCTTATGGCATTCCTTATGTATGCCATGCAAGACCGAGATCGATATGTGTCCAAGTAGCATTCTGAAAGAACATAAAAAGATTCTGGAGAGAAACGAGTGCAGCCTTTCGCTTAGTCTTCCCGGTGCGCTTTTGCAATCACGTTTGGTACTATTTAATTTGAATAAAAAGCAGATTTAGCAAGATCGATTTGCTCGTGTTCCTTCTTTTTATCGGTCACCTGTGCCGAACGCGTAGGATAGAAAACGAATTTCAGCTTTGCTTGAATGTGGTTGCACTGACCAAAACATTTCGGAGGCTTGATCATGGTGGATAATTTATGGTTCTGGAACAGGCAAGAGTACAGTTTTCTCTATGTCCGTTTAGACGCTAGGTTTAACGTACATGTTGCTTAGAAGAAAAATGTTTTTGTAAATACCATCCTCCACAGTGAGGGCAAGGTGACTGATTTTCTGGTGATCAGCTAGACGGGACTGTGAGACAAATTGTTGTTTGAGGATGGATGGTTTGACAGATTCCGTAGAATGGGTGAGATTTAATATTTCAAACTTTCCCTGACTGACTGCTGCAACTTAAGTCATCAATGGCCACCTGCACAAGAATTGCAATAGGATACCCCTTAAGAAAGACAGGTATAGCCGGGGATTGAGTAGAAATTTGATAGAAGTATGAGAGACGATGGCCTCATTTTTTGCAAGATGAGCCTCTATTTCTGCCGTCAAGCTCTCACGTCTTTTTTATTAAATATTGAGTAATTCACTGTTTTTTTCGACTTTTTTTGTTTTCAACATTGTAGAAATTGTCAGGGTCGGTAGATAAAATGCGCCTGATATTGTTATAGTTTTAAGTGCCTCTCAAGTAGTTTACAAATTTCAGAACTCAATAATAACCTAGAAATATCTAATAGATAAAACTCAAAGTACCAAAAATTAACAAATGCACAACATTCATTTTTTTATCTAACGGAACTCAATATTGGCCGAACTACAGGTGAGTTTCTAATTTGAGCCAGTGAATTTGGAGTGTAGGTAGAATGCAATTAGGACAAGAATGTATTCACTGGTACTTATATTTAAATTTTTTGCATCTCTCCGAGTATTCGGGAATGGCAATTAACATATACTTAGAATGTGAGAATTCACTGATTTTTAAGAAAGTTCGAAAAGGATCTTTACTCAAATTTATACCCTCAATCTTGTCACGGCAGTTTCTCATAATAAATGATACCCTATAAAATCTACATTGCCTTCTCATAGAACTATAACGTTCAGGTAAATGAGCACTGAATTGAAGTAAGTGAATTATTTTTAATCGTATTAATCGAAGAATGAATGGAAAATGTGGAAAAAAACTTCGCGTACCTATTTGACGTATAATATTAATACAAAGTTATGTTGCCAATAATATGAAGGGACGTAAGCTATAATGTAATCTGATAAGCTACAGTAGCTTATGTCAAGAAGAAAGAACGAGTAGAGGGGCAATTTATATCTACCGCGGGTATGGGAGACTGACTGACTACTCGGTTGGCCGATAACACAATAGTTGGGAAACTTCATCTCTGGGTACGTGCATAGAGCAGCAATGCTGGAAATATCTAGTTTCCTATAAAAGCATCTTCTTTACAGAATTTTTATCAATACAGCGAAGACATCAAAAGTATTCATTTTTCTTTCAATCAATAGGTATTAGATATCACGAGGTTGAATTAAAATAGTTTCACTCAGAATTTATAATACTATTTATTATATTATTGTCTGGGGACTAGCTTAAAAGGAATCCAAAGAATATCATTCTGAACTACAGTGGACATTGATTACACAAAATATTTATGATTATTTCATATCAAGTGTAGAAAGGCCAGACGAAGGCAGGGGGAATTGATTGCATTCCGAATTTGTTTAAATTTTCATGTTATTCTTAACTTTTCAGACTCATTAGAAGAAAATATTATTTTGAAATGATGAAAAGTATTCCGGAGTTACATTTTACCTCCTGCCTTGTTGAGCCATAACATTACTGAATGTATACTGGTGAACATTAATCTCTGACCTTTGGCTTGACTCAGTATTATTTTACATTTGCCGTTAAATGAAACCATGGGACCGGTGTGAGATTATTACAATCAGAACAGCACGACCTGGAGATTGAGGGTCCAAAGAACAAATTCTTGCATGTGCAATGCAGGTAAAAAACTTGACATCAATCAGGGTGGGATAATTTAAGGATTGAGTAAATATTGACTGCAGTTTAAATTTAGTTACTGACATTTTGTTAATGTAAGTAGGATTATTTTGAGATCGGCATTAATTAAGAGCATCGCCAATACCGATTAAGATAATTAATAATGAGTTGATTATCTATGATAAAGTATAATAGCTACATTATCGCGGATATAAATGAAAATAGAATAAAAATTTACTTGATCATTAAATGATCTTGTCTATCATGGCCATTATTTGGCAGATGAAAATGACCCTGACTCAGGACTGCAAAGACTGTCGTATTATTTATTTTCCTACCTAAAATCCGGTTTTGTTTCAACATCATTTCAACCGATTTTTGCTTATTAGTCAGCAATAAGTGAATAACCCAGAGAGTCGTGTGATATGGTGTCTACGGTCCAGAAGCTAATGTTTATCTAGTACTTTTTGAATGAATAATTTCTGGGTCCATTGAATTCACGCATTCCCTTCGTATACCCGTCAATTCGTCGTTTTTGATTGATATTTTTCACTCTTTCTGAACCCAATCCTTTTCCTTCAGGTTTTCTCATCCAATGGAGGTTTGGTTATTATCAGACGCTGTCCAATAGAACTGGCAATTGGCCTACATTAGTGCTTAGAAGCTCGTATGAATAAGAAAATGGTAGATGCGAGTATTTGCATTTCTAATAGAAGTTATGTCAAGTGGAAGCCTGTTGTGGAGTAGAATTAGTGTTATACTGGTAGCATAAACATACTAAGGTAATCAGTGGTAGAGCTACAACGAGTAAGTAGAAGGAATAAGAAAATTACTTTGATGAGAAAAGGGGGGCTACAAATGCAGAATGTATATGAGATACCGGATTGTTTTCGGTTAATTGTCTACATAAATAAGCCCGGACGCCCATGCAACAGTCAATTAGTTACTCATTCCGAATTAATTTTTAGTTTGTTTTATCTGATGTCTGCGCTTCAGCCAAAAGGATACAGATAATATCTCTGCTTTTCCAGGTATGCATTTAATGTTAGTAAATAACTATTTCAAATAAATAACCTGCTTCTTAAAAATTATTTTATATTTTTCCCCTAGTAAAGTGAGATTTGAGAATAGATAATCGCAGGAGGAAAGTTAGACACAAAAAATTAAGTCGATAATAATCTTGGAAAAATCATTTATAATAGTAATTATATTGAGAATACAGTGATTTCTATTTTATTATAATCCCATGTATGTTAAGACATTTTTGGTTTGAAATTGTATCTACATACCACCACAAACATACACTCGAGGAAGCTTAGATGCTTAGAACATGAATTTGAGAACTCTGACATGCTAGCTGAATAAATTTAACTTCTGCACACAAAGTGACTTATGGCAATCAATGACAAAAGGATATAGGTAGGAATAGACGGGGAAAATTCCAATTAAGTTGACCATAATACCTTGTTAGTCAAAAAGGAACTCCTTGAGCATAATCTGGTAAGTTTGTACTGTAATTTAATCCAGAGTAATTCTGAAAATTTGCATTTGTTCAATTTAGATGCATGTTGCTAGTTTACATCATTTTAGCATGATAGACGATGATATCGAAAGTTTTAATGTCATTATAAATGGCAAAATGCAATCTTTTATTCAATTTTATCCTGGACATAACATAACATAACGTAACATAACTCAGTTAGAAATTAAGTTCGAGGAGGATCGAATCGATCCCACATATTAAATCACTAGGTTGACAGTCCCAATCTGTCTCATAGTGAGAAGGAATGTGAAAGTAACTGGAAGGATGAAGGATGAATCCCTTTCCTCCGAAATATTTTATCTTACACCATCTCTGATCATCACTAAATTTAATTATCTTTATAGTAATGTCTGTAAACTTTTAACCTTTC
>CAADRB010000012.1:712130-729021 GCA_900708905.1 Hymenolepis diminuta
CACTACAAACCGGTGACCCTCAACAATCTGGTGGCCCGCTACAAACTGGTGACCCTGTAAAGGCCCGCTACAGGTTAAAACAGGAAGAGCCTTCGTTTTGGGTGGTCTGTTTGTCATAGTTTTAACGAAGTGAGAAACGTGTTTTATATGCGAAGGTATAATAAAGAGTTAGTCTGGCACAACTTAAAGAGACAGGTCATTAGCAAAGATGAGCAGAGAATCACATCCAAAGCGTGCATACTGACATACACAAAACAGAACGGGGCTGGAGGAATTCAAATGAGAAGATGTTTACGGAGCTGACTTTTTCAAGATGATAGGTGTCCCACTTTATTTCAATACTGGAAGCACTGGGTTGCCCACCATCATGTCATTCACTGCGTAATTCTTGCAATTATAAAAATATTTAGGGGACAGAAGATCAATTTTTTGATCTTAAAGTAGTAAATTTAATGCGACTTAATCCAATTTGTTAAATCCGATTTTTTATCTCACGGAATTTACATTGACTCGAATTTGAGATTTAGATATTTCATTTTCTCGGTTTTAGAAGATTCAGGTAGTCCTATTTCATATAAAAATGATTATATCATGAAACAGCATCTTTTTAATAAGACAGAAGTAAACGTAGTACAAAAGGATACTGAAATCGCCTCAAGTTAAAATTGCCTTTAATATATTTTTGAAAGTAGTTGTAACTTAAAGTCGTGTTTAATGATTATTTAGAATATCACTCAGTAATTATGTAAAATACAATATTTACTCCAGGAAAAAGCATCACACTTAACTGTGACATTAAACACAACATTGTACAATAATGGATGAAGGGGTCAGAGGATGCCAGATTTAATTTCTTACCGTAATCAAAACACCATAAATTTCACTATTTTGTTTATTGGGTACGTCAAGTTGCTCACTTTTTCCAAAATAGGCATGGATCATTACGTCATGCCTTAGTTTATCAAAGCTGAAATTTCTTGCCTTGATCCCAAGATTTCTAGGTGAGTTCAGAGCTTATTGATCAGTGGATAAAAGTGTATGATCGACGATGCCAGAGGCAGTTACATGAGGCGGGCAAAGCAAATAATTTCTACTAATCGTTTTGTTAGCAACCTAATTTTACGTCCTTAAAAATAATTTTATTTTTAAGGAACTATTCCGTAGGTTCAGTTGAAAATTTGTATATTTTTCCGATCAAAACCATGTATTTCTCGCGATGCTTGTTTGCGAGAAACGTCAATTAACGTAAATGCTGAAGGTGTGCCGAGTATGTCTGCTTAGTGGGGAAGTTATGTTTACTTTTCAAGAAAGCGTTATCTTCAATAATATTTACAAAAACAAAAATGGTGATTAGGGCGATTTAAATTTTCTCTCAGTACCTTGAACCTGTAGCGGATGCTACACCAATAATTCTTTTGCTAAACCTAAGTAATCCTCCTAGCAGTCGAAATAGCCTCTAGTAGAGTCCTCTATTACCAATTCACTCCCAAATTAGCTAAGCTATGCCCAAAATGGTAAGAACCGGTAAGATGTTGAGTGAAGAGGGTTTCTTGACCACTTCCTTGTTTCTTTTCGTAAAAGCTTAGTCATTAAACACAAAACCATGCTGGGCTGCCGGGATCTTGATTGCTGATTGGTTGGGCAGGTCTCTGCACACACGTCGCGCTTGATCTCAACGTGACCGGTTACATGGCCGCACTTCCCGTGGTGAGTTCTAGTGCACGTGATCCAATCAGTCTTGTTAGCGTTGTGAACCTCACAAACCTCATTCTTATGAATAATTTGCAGCGAATGTTTAAAAATTAGAAAGCACTCGAGTAACTAGTAAGAATAAGTAAACAAAAGGAAAGCGGTTGAATATTAAAAGCAAATTGCTATCAATATTACTATAATATGAAAAATTTTACAAATACACATGGGCGTTATTTTGAAAGCACGTGATCATAGTGTCGTTAAGATAAAACAGTTAAATGATGGAAGTAAAGTGTGCATTTTTCGCCTTCCCCTTAGTTCGCACCCACTATGAAAATGCCGTCACATAATATCAAAATATGTTGTTTAAGAAAAAAAAATTCTAAACAAATAATAATAATTAAATAAATATTAATAATATAATAGTTATTTATTTTAAAGTTGGTTTCTTTAAAGGGAACTCAGCTATTTTTATGCAAATTTGATATGTGAACGACAGTAGTATAGTTTGTTGGTGTTAGGACGACAACTTACAGCTGGCAACTAACAACGGCAACAACAATTACAGACGGGAACACCAAGAACTGAATAGGCCAAAAAGTGTTGATCAAACCGCAATGAAGATTCAAGCCATTAAGAGGGAACCGATGAGCACTTTTTAGACCTGACAGATTGGGGTCTTGCGCCATATGAACATCAAAATGTCACTGCGGCTTCGTGAACAAAACATCGAAGTACATTCATAGAGGATGCGAATAAAGAGATGAAAATGCATTGAGAGTTATCCTTCAAGTTCAACTCATTCTTAATAAAAGTATTTTAAAGTAACCTTTTATCAGAAAAATGAAGATTTTATTTTAAGACTCATTTTTTATAAGTATGATCTTTTGAATAACATTTTGTGAATCACTCTTCTTAAAGGTCGAAGGGGCTCTTGAGATGTAATTTGCATTTCTAAACCCAATACTTGAAAATTTTTCACTAACTACTGATTAACTGACTTAATTCACTTATTAAGAAATAATGATTCTAATTATTCTGATTGATTTACTCACTCAAAGCTTAACTGGGAACTCAATTAGAGACTCCAGAGGAAATTAAATTTATGAACAGGTAATGAATTTCAATCAACTGAAGAGGGTTGGCGCGTAAAGTTATATTTCTAAAAAATGAATTCAGGAAATAAGATTATTTTATGAAACAATAATCTCGCTCAATTTATTTCCTAAAAATAGTTGATTATATATTCCCTGCCTCCAGTTAATTAGGTTGCTTATCCATTCATTGATTAGATGTGCCGAAATAATATGTACAAACTGCCAATCCACTCAGCCGATCAATTATGACTGAACATTGGGGACATGTATGAGCACTTAAGATCTGTGAGACGGACTTTAAAATCAGATTTTACTGTAGGTAAATAAAATGTACCATTACCGTAGAAAGCATTCGTTTTCATTTATGTATCCATTAATCAATAACAAGGATATTAAAATGATATACTAATCGGAAAAAGCGCATGCATTGTTACAGCGAAGATTTGGTTTGAAAAAGGACAGAGAGATTTGGTCTGCAGGATTCAAGATAATTATTTATTCTCTTCTCACTTCGAAGAATGTATTCTGCTATTTTTTCTACCATCTTTTGGGGAGGCTCACGCTGAATTCGATGTTGACATTAAGGATGACATTCTGACATTTAGTCTACATCTTATAAGTTCTGAAAAAAACGAAAAATTGAGCAATGAAATTTTTCGTTGATCAGTGCGTCCGAGGGACAAGGATCTTGTTGATATTTCAAAGGATGTCCTTTTGATGAAAATTTACATACAGTAAATACCCTCGCACTTTGCCTTTTCTCTTGAAATCTCTTGAATTGGAGATTTACGCCATCAGAGAGAGGAAGTGACGTTTTTGACTATTTTAGCCACTGTGACTCTGTCAATCCAAATACTTTCTTAGTGTACTGATCGATTTGTATTACCATTGCCTTTGGGTAGGTCTCTTTGGTTCTCCAAGAAATTTAATGACATAAAAGAAGCTTCAGGGTAAGAGAACTTGAACGACTTTTCATAGACTTGTCACGCATATTTTTTCTCTGTCTTAGTTGTCAGATGATTGCGTATTGGTTGCTGATCAGCCAAAAAGTCTCAGCTTAAATCTAAATATCATATTTCGGCCTATTTTTATAACAAGCCCGTATCCTCTCATGCTCCGCTGACATTTATTCACTGTTCATCCAAATTGTAATTTCTACTCTCCCTTCTTCTTCCGCCTCACGGTAATTTAGCATACTTTTTGCTTTAGGTGAATTCTAGATCTTCCTAATTAGAGAGACCTGTTGTTTCCAGTAAGTCTTTGTGCTGTTTATTAAGGTTGAAAGCGGATATCTCTAAGCCTAATTTGGTCGGGGTCCTTAAATAGTTCTTCTGACTGAATTTACTCCTATTTTAAATCCAGAATTAAGATGAATCAATTTGACTGATTTGACTTCCCGTTCCCCCAGTCACCCCTTACCTGTTCTATTTTCTTTTCATTTACCAGAAACCATAATAATCATTATTTTATATTATGAACAATAATAATTAACAAAAACATGTGATTACCTGAAAATAATTTTTAGTAATGTCAGGAAGAGATCGAAATTATCCAAAGGTATTCATTCAACCGGTGAAGAGTAAGAAGCATATAAATTACATAAGCTGAACAAAAAACAGATATTTTCAAATTAAATTTACATGAGTTACAAATGACTTACTGCTTCCAGATTACCCATGTTTGTATTTTTAGAGAGATTGACTATAACTGAAACTACTATTTGTCGTTAAATTCTCTTCGCCATGAAGACATCTGCAAGTTAGTATGAGATTCAGGTGTTCCTTCTTCCTAATTTCTTAATCGCCATGCGTTGGTTTTTAAACGTCCACTGTCTTGAACTATTTCAACTATCTTAATCAACTCAGTATCTACAAAGAAGTGAATATCTATATTCACAGGAGTTAGTTTAACTCTTGTCCGATTCATTCATCCACAATTCAATCGCCACATCCGCTCTACTTCTATCTCATCTCTTATCCTATCAGCCGACTCCTCCAATCACCTTCTACCACTAGCGCTTCGCCTAAATTCTGCTTCGGTACTCCTCCCTTTTTCCCTCTGCTGCTCCTTATTAAAGTTATAGGCTAGTTAACTATCCTCATTCCTCGCGGCTCCACATTTAGTGACTTTGTACTTATCCTGCTACAGTAGGCGGTCTTCTAGTCCTAACCACCTGCAATCGATAGGCAAAAAACACAACTAGAAGTAAATACGCCTATCACAACGAGTAGCGCAATTCTGACGGAGCGGAGCAGAGTGTGCTCACATGGTAGCACAGTGCCCATAGTATCACGTCGCACTGCTCACTAACAGTGAGTGCAACGTATGCGTTTGTGTTTGTGCAAGGAAGCTCGGGAGTGTTATAGTTGACGAAGCATAAGAGCAGCGCGCCGACTATCGCCTCCTCAATTCACCTGGATTACCTGCTTAGAGTAGGTAAGCTGTTTCTGAAATTAACATACTATTAACAATAACAGGAAATCAACCAATTTTTTTTTAATGCAATGAATATCTTGAGTAGATTATGCCATTAATAATAGTTAATTATTTTATATATAATACAATAATTCCAATCAATTAATAATTTGTAGAATATTTACCGCGGGTTAATATGATTATTAACAAATATTCATTATTTTTTTTTAAATTGTCCTTATTGAAGATAATTTTGTAACGAATAACGGTTTTTGAGGAATAAATTAGCAAATTTTTTAGCAAATAATAAAATTTTTCTGCTACTACTTCAAGTTATTAAATTTAGATAACTCGAGAGCACTTTCTCCTAACTTATCTTCATTTCATTGGAATGAACGTTTAAGTATGGTTTGTTTGTACATTTTTAATCCTTGTAGTAGGAAATATTGTGAGTCTCACAAATTAATAATTTAATACATTTCTCCAAATTTTGTTTCATAATGTGGCAATTGAGTGGAAGATACCATTAAATTGTTTTAACATACTATCAGCTCATGTAATGTAGATTTTCACAAGCATTTACATATGAATATTTGGGAGATAATTGAAAACTATCAAATAATCAGGTCGACCATCCTCATTGCCCCGTGGGTTTTGCTTTTTTCCTCTAATTAATCATTTCTTTTTCAAAGTGCGATCCTCAGCAAAGATTATGGTATATTTAAATTTGAATATTTATTTAAGTATTTGTTGTGTCCAATGCATGCTTATTGTTTTATTTTTTATTGAATTGAGCCTATATCTCGTTTTTCATGGAGCAATGCACAACAAATTAACTTGTGCATTGTAACTTAATACCTATTAAGAAAGCTTCTATATTATAAACGTCCTAGGTTAATATATCGTATCAACTAGGGCAACGTTTGCCACCAAAATTTCAGAGAAGATCGTCCTAACATTATATTACATTTCGTCTCATTGACAATTCTAATACTTTAATAAACTGTTGACTTATTGACAAGTGGGAATTCATCAGTTCAGTGTTTAAATTTAAGACTAGTTAACCTACCCTATTTACCTAGTTACGATAAGAACAGATGAAAAATCAGAGGTACCTTTTTATTTACTGTGAATTTTTACCATCTTTAGTTTGGTTTTCCACTTTGTGTGAAAGATTTCAATAGGGTCAAGCGGCCACTTGTTTTTCCTACTATGTAGTCTGTAATATAAATGTCGACAATAGTGCATTTTAATAGTTCGTTGTACAGTGGCAATGAGATTCCATTAATACCATTTTCATTTACTAAGCGTTTTGTGTAAGTCGAGAGTTGCTAATCTGTTTAGTGCTTACGAGAGTTGAATAAGCCGTAACTTATCTGAAAGCTCATCTAATCGCGTTTTTATCCCTATTGTTAATACTTATTGTTATTGGTTGAACAACATAGTTCATATTAAAGTGGAAAATTTCAGAATTGGTATTTTACCCTATAACTGGCTAAATATCCGGGAGTTAAAGTAGAGGCTCCTATGCAAGTATGCATGTGTTTACAGACGGATTGATTCATGTACATATGTCACACATGACCAGGCTAATAAAAGTATTTGCAAACTCAACTTAGTGTTGAAAAGGTTCCTCTAATCCGTTTAAGATGACGGTGCCTAGCGTAAAATGAACAGTGGCCATCAATGCAAAATGGGCATTTAAGTTTTGTATTGTCATGAAATTAAAATTCCCCGTGTCTATTTGCTCACTTAGGTCCATAATCGTCAAGGTGTTAGCACCGTATTTTTTGCATTCATTCACTGACTCGCGTGCTCGAAAATGTTCCTGCAGTCAAAAACGCTTACTTTACAATACATAGTATTGACTTCTCATCTATTATGCGGGATTTTCAGTTTTGAGGATTTCAGACTATTACTGAGTTATGCAGAGTCTGACTTCTATTCTTTAGTTTACTATTTTCTTCTGCATAATGTCTTTCTTTTGGTTTTGCGATCCAATTATTTATTGGCGTTAGCTAACTGATTAGCTGAGTACATCCAATATGAAAAATTTGGCTTTGATTATTAACTAAAGTACAACAATCGTGTTTTTCTTTTGAAGTTTTTAGCCGTCAAATGTGACCTTAATGTGTAAGTTGTACCAAATTTATCCTTTTCAACCTTTATAATCGTACCACGTTGTCAACTTTTCAATTTCATTTGTTCTTTAAGTTATAGACAATATGAAAAGAAACCTTTTATTCTAGTAAATGTGATTCAACTGAAGTAAGCATTTTAAGTGACTATTTTTAAACTGGCAACTGATGCAAATTTAAGTTAATCATTTCCCTTCCATATTTTTGCGTGTTTTTCAGTTGTAATTTTTGAGGAGCAGAGTTATTACAATAGGGAAATAAACCACGGAAAATTTCGCAGGATAACCTCCAAGGAGCCTCACATGAATGTTGTTTGAATCACGCACATTCACATTGCGGTGTACTCTTTACCCTTGGTGTGGCTTTTCACTTATTCTTCTTTTGTTTTAATTCGCTTTCATTGAAGAGATTTTTAATGTAATATTGTATCAAGAGCAATTAAATTAGTAATCCTCTTTTAAATTCTAATCAAGGTCTTACCTCCATAAGATGGCAGATCATTTTGATAATCTATGACGATCTGTACAAACTATTTGTATTGGTAGAGAACAATTTCAGAATTTCACATGTATGGAGAAAATATATTATGAAGACAAGGGCTGAAAAGGCGCTTATGCAATACATAACGTAACGGTCAATGTGTATTCGTACAAAGTCAGAGGTTACGAGTTCGAACAGTCACTGACTGACATCTAAATATGACTAAACCTAACTATTAATCATTCTCAAAAGAGCATTGACAGACTTGAATTTTTCATTGTGAATTTTGGAAAATATTTCATTTTAATGGGTCTCGAACCTTGTTAGTTAAGTGGAACATTCCCATTTATGTTTAAAAATTACTGCTGATCAGTTTCACTTTCAAAAATTAGCAGGCTTTTTGGAGAAGTTGAGACTTGTATAAGGTTGTGATGGAGCTTTCAGATACGGAATCAACTGAATTAGTTTTCATAGTGAAAAAGTAACTTTTATCCATCTTAATAAATAACAAATGTTTTCAGTAAAAGATGTACATTTTCTGACTTGAGGTGGTGTGTTATATCCTTTCTCTCTTGTAGTCTATTGATCTGCCATTGCAGATCAGAAAATTGCGAGCTCTTAGAGGGTCGCCAATTCGTGTCTAGTGGTGTTGGGGCGAACAGCAAACGAGGCCACCAATTTTGGAGCTACTAAATTGTAGGAACTAATGAACCAGATCTTGATTGTGCAAGCTAGGACTATGAGTAGCAGCTAACAACATCACCAAAAGTTTCAGAGCAGAACAGCAAGAGCTGACTAGGTTAAATGTGTAGGACAAATCATGATGTGGATACAAATGAGTAAGAGAGAGATGTGGAACAGAGATGAGAGAGAAGCTAGGGGCCGGAAAATGACGTTATGAGAGCGTGGAGATGAGGGACAGGTGTACAAGCCAATAAAGGCAAGGTGTGTATGCTTGCGTGTGTATGTATATATGGGTGGAAATGCAAAGACAATTGATATGAGTCACTTGGGCAAGGACGCAAGTAAGAATATGAGTGCTAGTGACTTTTAATGAAAAGGAGAGATTGTAGAAAAGCTGAGTCGACATGATAGATAGGGTTTCGAGCCATAGGGACATAAAGATATCGCTAAAGCTTCGAGGATGAAAAACAGAAATATTTTCATAGAATGTGAATAAAGAGTAATTTTTGAAATTCATAGAGAACCATTCTTCAGCAGAAATTGCTCAAACTTCAGTGGTCAGAAAGTATCTAAACACGAAAAAAAGTTTAATGGTACATGAAATAATGAAGTAGGACGACCCAGCAGCCTGGGGACTAAAGGAGTATCACTTCTGTTGAATTTTGGATACAGATTGCCGCGTGTTTTCTTAATATGTGAAGTTTGCATTCAAAAGAGTGTAAATCCTAGCATTTGTTCCAGAGCTTCTGAGTACGAAAGTGCATTTTATCATTACGTCTTTTACCAGCTTAGATTTACCGATTAGCGTTTAACTACTTGTCTGATTGATTAAAATGGTGCAAGTTATCAATAGCTGTCACATATAAAGAGTGGCGATCAATAGTTAAGGTGTGTCAGATGACTGACATGTATATATAAAAATAAGATATTTAACTGGAACTTATTTTAAAATGTGATAAGTTAAACAATATTTTATTATGTAGGAAATCTGTATGATGTCGTAGACAAAATATTTGATTATAAGATTAAATATTGTGGCGATTAAGAATGTTTTTCTTCATTTTACTTAAATGAACAATTAAATTTCTGAAAATTTAATAAATATTACTGTGAGACAGGACAAATATGACACTCAATTTTGCTGATGTTTGATTAATTAATTACAAACTGTAGAAAGCGAAAAAGCAAAAAAATGAAATCCGTCCCATAAACACACATGTCAAATGGATAGTAAGATCTCACGAACCTCCTATTTCATCTCTATTTTAGATCGTCTAGCAAATATAAATTAAAAATGTCCGAAAGGAATTCACCGCAGTTTCTGGGAATGGAGGGCTGCAGAAAATACGCCTGGATTGCCCTCTCCCTTCTGCTGCTTTTCTTCTGCATCATTTTCGTAGTTTCGGGAACTCACTTGATGTTTACGGATGTAAAACTCTCTGAAAAATGTAATGACGACAAATTAGTTCAGTCTAGACCGGATATTGCAAAGGCTTGTGAAGAAGAACGGTGGGTGAAACGGTCAGTCTTTAGTAAAAATATTTTACCATATTTGCAGCTTATCCTAGCTATACTGAACACTGTCATTGATCCCTTATAGCTTTTAATGATAGTGTCATTTATCAGATGATTCTCAAGTCTGTTTAAGAAAGCGTTTCCACATCCCAAATTGGGTAGAGTGGTGTGGTAGAAATTCACTATTCTGTAATTAGACTTAACTAATGAGGTTGGTCAGTCGGTTCATTGTATGTGCACCGATGGGGACCGAGACCATAACCTCTGATTACGCGGACGAGCGCATTAACCACTGCACCACTGGGTATGCTATTTTCGAATAAATATTTAAACATATTTCTAACAAAGTCCACGATAACATACAAAATTAGGTAGAAGAATATGAGAGAATATATTTGATGCAATCGCCTTACACGGAAAACCTCTCAATCGGGTCAGAGATAAATACAAAATTACGAATAACATGAAATCACTGATAAATAGAATGTCAGTTACATTAATGACACAAATTGATGAGGTAAAACGGGCTGGATGGATAACGTAGCAAATATATCAACTAATCGTTAATTCAAATTCCCCAAATATTGAATATGTTGTCCTCATAAATTACCTTGGTTAATCTATAAATTGTTGAGCATTAATACGAAATTGAATAAATAGTACGTGAAGATTCAAACCGAAGTTCCAGAATTGGTCACACTATATATGAAGGGACATTCGATAAATGCTCGGTAATATCGCTCATAATTTTATTAAGGTTGTACCTTGTAAAGTTGTGAAACATATCATTAGGAGTGAAGTAAATCAGACAATACAGAATTTACTTATCAAAATGTGTGATACAGATAAAATGACTGCCTGAGCGAAGAAGAATGAACAGTTTTACAATAAAATTGGTCCAAATTCGATGACAAGGTGCATAAAGGATGTGATGACGTAGCAGATTATTAATTTAAAAGAAAAATAAAAATATTTTCTTTTCAAGTGAGGCCTGATTAAAAATTTTAATGTACAAATGGTGATATATTTAGCACTCCTCATTATCGCCACCAAAGGTTGTAGATTCATATTGTGAGGTAAGTTTCTGGTTTAACAGATGCTAATCTATTTAAATAACTTTCCCACTAAAACGTAGGTAATGATATTCGAAATAAATATTTATTTCTATTTCTCTTTTATTTCATTTACAAAAATCTGCCTAACCATTAGTTTTATGACTATATTATAAGAATAAGTCAATAGAAGAGCTAATTGATAAAAGAGTAGCTTATCAGCTCCTCTCTGGTGAGAAATCCACATACTGAATTTCTTAGTCGTTGGACATATGTTCAGTTACTGTAAATACATTTACCACAAAGAGACAATCTTTTCACAAAATTATATGGTATATCACCTAAATCTCCTATTTTTGAAGATTATGCCTTATATCTCTGGAGTACACAGAATACTGTGCGAATATTAACTTAAAATTGTCATGTATTATTTTGATTACCGTGCCCTAATCAAAGTCGTTTATGATAAATTAATTATGATCAAAACAATCACACCATTGTTGGTATTCAATTTGATCATGCACCGCAATTGATAAAGAATATAATACCTCTTCTATAACAATAAAAATGAGATAATAGAGATAAATTGTTATTCATGATTGCCAAGCATAATAAAATTCCAAGACGTAAATGACATTTCATTTGTCGGTTTAGGTTTATGATCAACACAGGCTATGCCATGAGCTGCATAGGATTAATCTTCGGATTAGGCTTCATTGTGATCAACGTATGCTTCTGCGTCAAAATGACCGGAAGAGCACGTAACCACGACACTGAACTCTGCGAATACCCATCAGAGCAGGCGCATGTGAGTTAACACGTCTACTGATTTCTTTTAAGTGGCAATGATTTATTGAAATTCATTTAATGCCATAATAGACTTCGGAAACGGATTCAGCGGAACCTCCCGACTACGATGCGGCATGCAGAGTTCAAGTCGAAATCGATGACGATTCTGTTAGCTACCGTCCACCTTCCATTCCTCCACCACCGTCTTCGCAACAGCCATCCCAAACAATAGAAAACAATCATACCCCACAGAGGCACAAGTGACCTCAAAACTAATTTTCATTTTAACTATGTCAATACTATTGGACGCAATTTTTGTTTGTATTTAGAAAAAATAAAGTGTATATTTATCTGTTACCCCTCTTAAATATTTGTCTATTTTTTAAAGCCCATGCAATTCGATAAACAACAAAATGCAAAGAAAGATAATCTAATATAAGGATACGTTTGTTTAAATCGGTTCGAACAATCTTGTGACGGAATTAGTCCGGCGTAGTAACAATACCAATTTAAAACTTTACATTCACTGAGAGAGGGATATCAAATAAAGTAAATGGAAGCAATACAAACTAATCATCTGACACCCATATGTGAGGAGCTATCTGTTGGCAGACTGGTTTGGTAGGTTGAGCATGGTGCAATCGCACGAAATCTTCCAAATGAGGAGGCACAAGGTGATGTGCCGAAGGGGGGATTGCTCGAGCAGCAAGGCATGCCAAAGTAATGCGTTGGATGGGTTTCAAAGCCGTAAGATTTAGTATACGTCTACAAACATGGGACCATGGCCAAGTATTCTTCTCCCCATACATTCTTGATGCTTCATCATCGATCCTATAAACAGAAAATGGAATCATTTAAAAAAAATTCTATCAGTGCAATATATGACGACTTTTCAAACATAAAAAATTACTTCTATTTTTGAAGTTAAGTTTATTGACTGGCATTTATCAAATTAACAGTGGCCGCTCATTGGCAAGGCAATCCTCATTTGCTTAGTTATGTAAGACCACCGTTTGTGAACATTATATAGTAACCAAACTATCAGAAAAGTCCCACTATCATACCGGTTAAGAGACGTTTTCAGTTCCTTCTGACTTAATTTTGGTTCTTCTGAAAAACAGTAATTATGTGGCACTGCAGAGGCTTTAGTAATTAAGTTTCCGATTAGAGGTTTAATACTCTGGACATCCAAGTTAGCAGTGGGAAATACTGATTCAAAGTTATCAAAATTAATTTCCAAGATCATCTGTGTCGCCAACTTGAATTAAACCACATAATGGTTGCGAAGTATTGCCTTACCACCGTACATTATTTTTACATGTTACTGAATGTATATACGTCTAACAGAAACTCAATACGTATGATCAGAGGGCACAAAATCAATGTTCGTTTATTAATGTAGATGGGCATCCGAAATAATTCTACTCTCCAAAAGGAGCTATAGAATGCACATTCCTCTATGCATTTTCCTTTCCTCTATTAAATTCGGGTTTTGCCAACTCTACTCTTAATGGATTTAGGTAACTTGTACTATTTTCTACAGAAAATCATAGTTTCAGCGTAGTGTTGACTAGTTGAAGTCAAGGGCATCTTGAGCACTATTACACAAATTAATAAATAGGCAATAACTAAACCAGTAATTATTGTTCTGCTTCCGCATTTATTGCCTCTCCTCATAAGGAAAGTCAAAATCTAAGTAGATAACGAGGCCCCTCGAAAAAAGGACAACTTGAATTATAACTCAGCAGTCTCGACAATAATAATCGATTAACTAACCTTGAAGACTCAGCCATAGCGCGAGTAGCCAATTCAATTTCCACGTCACTGCTGTAGAGCGATCTAACCGAGATAGCCACATCATCTCCATCAGCAAAAGGATCAATTTCATCACTTTCTTCTACTTCTTCAAAATCGGAAGATGATATTGGCATTACAGAGGCGTCAAAATGCGCACCACAATCGAGAACAAGAGTTGAGATAAGATCAGCCTTTTGAGCGTCGGAGATAACGTGGGTGGCAGTGAGGATACGACCGATTGGACGATAACCATTGGCATCCACAGAATCGGGGTCGGCACCCAGGGCTGCGAGAAGTCGAAGTAGGTCAGCGTGGGGAAGAGGGAAGAGTTCGAAGCGAGTGAGGCGAGTGAGGCGAGATGCTGTTGCGGCTAGATGCATTAGGCTTGCGCCCTCATGAACACGTGGATCTAGGCGAATCAAACGATTCACCTAAACAGAAAGATTAATGACGAATTATGTATTAATAGTGAACTCTAATACGGCAATGTGTGGCTAATGCTGAAAGCTATCAATACTAATCATCCTCAGAATATTAAAATCAAGGCAGGGTGCAACAAAGGCAGCCTAGCTAATTCGGGAATGAGTAGTTTTTCTAATCTTCATCTGAATTGTCAAAGTTTATGACAGGCATGATAGTGTTCAAGATCCAGAGTTAAAGACACTGGTTATCACTACCAGTCGGATCGAAGGTTTCGCAGTGGTAATTTTCTTGTGCTTTCCTATTCATTTATTGCCATTCACCTCAATTCCCAAATTCGATGAAATGATCACATTACCCAAGGAATCTTGTAATCAACTAAATACTTCAAGATTATGGGTAAACATAGAAGACTACCATCTTAACTATTCCAACCAGTAAATCTTCTCAGAACAAAGAGGAAGTGGATTACCATACGAATCCCAATCTTCTGAATCCTCGAAGAATTGAATTAGAAATTCAAGAGCCAGATCAACTCTACAACGAACTTTACGCTACCTCTTAAGATAATCTGTCCAATGCAGAACTTGGATAAAGTATCGCACGTATTCTTACTCTATTCCCAACCATCCTCTCGCTTTATTCACCATCCACTTAAATTATCCTTCTGTTTTTCTTTAGTTTTTGATACAAATAATACTTCAAGTAACACTGTTTCGTCCTAACCTGAAAACACAATTGATTGAATAACTCAGGGGTCATTTTGCTGCGCATCTGAGAATGCTCAGACTCCGACGGGATGTACATACTCCAAGCGAGAGACGCCTGTGACTCCTCGTTCATGTTGGGAGCATTTACAAACACTAAGCCAGCAGCTACCGCTGAGACTGTATCCAGCAGGGGAAAGACACCAGAGAATACGGGATTCGGAGACTGTTGTTCAGTTTCGAAATCTGGACCCTGAAGGGGAAAATAAAATATGCTTTGTAAGAAGTTATTGTTTATGCTTCGCTCAAAGACACTGCAAAATGGCAGCAGATACTTGATTAACTCAGATCCAATATCATTTGTAGAAAGATGGGGGTGCTTTATTTCCAAGATAATTCGCTTGAAACACTATTCAGTGAAAATAAAAGTATCGTCAAATAATCTATTTGTCCATTCAAACAAACCGTCAAGACCTCAAGGGCAGCATGTAACTACAAATTGTCAAGACCACTGGACACCGTGATATCTAGGGCTCACGTATGACTGACTCCACGCCCCGATCATCAAGGACGTCTCCTTTATCTAAATAGCTGTAACTGACACATCATAACATGATCTGATCAAGATAAGAGTTGTTCTTCCCTTTACACTCAAGGTGTAGTACATAGTTTCCATTACGCAACAGACAACCTGTGGGATGTGAATTACTGATCGCGAAACGAAAATTGGAGACAAATTTATTGGCGTTCAAACAGGGCTATTTTGGCGATTCTTAGTGTCAGGATTCGTCTCCAGCTTTAGATGTTATTTATTTGGATGCAAGCATGCCACTCAGTCCTATTTTCCTATAGTTTAGCAATGCCAAGTGAACTATTCCTCACAAAATATATAATAAATATGCTACATTACTGATATTCAAACAAATGGATCATCGTTCTTCTATCGCTCTCAGTGATCGGTTAAGGTAGGCTAGAACAAGTTTAATTTAGACCAACCGTACAAGATCGAAGATGGAATGACTTATAGATAACTCCAAAGCTAATTTAGGGAAGCTTTTCAACATCCGCCAAGAGTAGTGCAGCAGCGTCATAGAGAGTGCACGCTGAAAAACTCGAATTTCGTTACCCTCCACGATTTTAAGCCAGACTTAACCGGTGTGTACTAATGGGTATCAAATCTGTAACCACTGAGTGAGCAGACTAGAACATTAACAGCTGCGCCACCGAAACACAAAATGAATTGTTCTATCAGTTACCGGGGGACTTATCATCAGGTATACGTAATCGTTTGGCGATTGAATAAATAACTGGAAAATCTGATCACTTTCGGCATGGTTTCTGTAAGAAAATGTATACAATCAAGCTATATAGAGCTAAACCTCCTATACAAAAAGTAATAAAAAAAGTCTTACGAAGATAAAAATATTAAAATTACTTCAGATACACAGTTATAATGAGAAAAAACTAACAAGAGTGTCCGAACGTCGTAGAGCAGCTAATCGGTGACGGTATAGCGGAGGGGGTCGAGATGTAGGTGAACAAAAGTAGTAGGAGAGAAGGGCTATAAAATGGAGACAGTGAGTGACGTGACGATGAAGATTTGTCGCCTCTTTGTCCGCACTTGTGTATGCCCAAGGTGTCCGACCATTCCAATAGGGGTAGGAGAATTCTATTCCTCTGAAATGATAAAAAAAAGTGTTAAAAGTAAAGCATACTTAAATCAATTCGATAAGAGTTAATGTTATCTTGTACCAAACACTACTTATAAACATGCTACTGAAAATAGGAGACGAGTAGCACGCCATCGCTACCTTTCAACATTGTCAATAGCAAGTTGGAGAGAATCAAGTAGAAGAGATGGGTGAAGGTTAACAGCACGAAGACCCGAGTAACGATTTGTGAGGATGAGATTGTAGAGTTCTACGAAAGCTAGGAAAGACGATTGTGAGACATAGGAGAGGGGTTCAAGGAAAGTCCTCTGTAGTTCAACGGCGTAGCGCCAGAAGGCTAAGCATTGTGTGATTGCAACTGCGTCTGCGTAGGTTGCACCACGGTATCTGGTAAATAAATTAAAACGTTGGATAGTTAAAGCACAAAGATTATTT